>CBVK0104015147.1:0-44614 GCA_900067695.1 Picea abies
TGTTGAAGCACGCGGTGTTATTTCCATTGTATTTTGAGAACATTTTCTCGTATCATTTTTTGTTGGAGCGCGCGGAGTTCAAAAACTCTGAACCCAAAGTGCTGAGCCCACAGGGTGTTCGCGTTTTGCGATTCGAGAATACTTGTTCGTTTTTGTGTTGGGTGTTTGTAAATGCCAAAAGTCGAACTGTGATTTGCCTCCGTTTTCCCACACCTATGCTAAAATAATCTTACATTTATATGATTCCGTTATATAAAAGTTTTTGATGTACAACACCAAAGCATTTAAGAACGACTTTAAATATTTCATTTTGAATATATGATAAGACACGCATGCCAAACTGGTAGTGAGGGGGTTGGTATACCACAGGGCAGTGTGTACTATTCCTTCCCTTCAGCAGTTGTAATCCCATATTTATCGGGATGGTCCTTGGTGATTATGTTGTGCACAATAAAGTTTCCATTGGTTGCTTTGTTGAAATTAAGTATGATATTGTTAATACTCCCAATGATTATTCGGATGTTTCCATTATATCTAATAGGAGTAGGTTAACTTGGGAGAAATATTCTCTCTCGATTGTCTTTTTGGGCAAGTTTTTTTGGCGGTGTTGTTTTAAATTTTTGGCCAATCTAAAATTTGAGTTGGTTTAAAATGGGGCAAAACCCATGAGATGAAGTTCTAAAATGCATGGAACTTTGATCGTGCGAAACTCAAACTACCCCTGAAAACTCAAACTACCCCTAAAAATCTAGCCGGATTCAAACCCATTTTTTACCTAAAAAACAAGTTGGTCTGTTTGCTACATGTTTAGCTTACTCCTATCCAAAATGTTGATGGAATGGCCAAGCTCCTTTCCATAGTCTCATAAGAACTTGTACTGCCATGATTCACTTAATGAAACAAGGGAACCTTGATGTTCAAGAAAGTTAAGTAACGAAATAGAAAAACTAGCAATTTAGAAGATGGTTGTTGATATGATGCATCTATATCTACAGTGGCTCAAGAATAAAAAGACACCATATCCAAGGTATCCAACAATGGCTGAAGTTGCAGCTAAATTTCCTTTATACTCCCACTCCAATTCAACATTAGGTGTAGATTCTCCCCAAGTTTTATTTTTAGATGTTAAACAAGATTTCACTCAGCAAGAAGCACCCATGGACATATTAATATGTGTCGATATGGACTTTGGTAAAACAAAAGTTTCTTTCAAAACTATATATATTCTATGTAGTTACCAATAAAAATAATCTCCAATTTCATGGAGTTTGAATATTGACAACTTAATCCTTACCAAAAATAATCTCCAATCTCATGGAGTTTGAATATTGGCTACTTAATCCTTACCAAGTAGAATCAGAAATGGAAATAATAATAATCTAACCTAAAACTAAATTACATAATATTTAAAATCAAATAAATAATTATAATGTGTCAAGTAGATTTGGAAATGTAAATAATAAAAAAGTAAAACCAATTTCCAAATATAACTGAGACAAATCAATGTCCAACAATCATATTTTGATTTACTTAGATATTGAGTTTTATATCATTAAAATGATATTTATTAGTTAATGTCAAGATGATTTAATAAGTTTCTATCATATTGGAGCAGACACTGCTACAAAAATTTCAAATTTAACCTCTAGTGATATGTTAAAATGATTGTAGTCAATCTAACAATCTACATTTGAGATTCTCATCTCACCTCAAATGAGTTAAAGTCCAAAGTCCAAACTACCTATTGGTACATACATAATTAAAAGTAGCTACAGGAAAGAGTATTGCATAAATTTTGCTAGTGCCACCGTACCCTCATTTTCATTCCTTCATAGGTCTACAGGTATCCCATGGGATAAATGTGTGAACACTTTGTGCAATTGAAATCTCGTCTCGTCAACCAATCGGAAAAAATGTAACCCTCTATTTTTCCAATAGCACGTTAATTTGTACGATTACTACTATTACAGGTTGTAGTTTCTTGAGAAACACTCTTATCATAGAGCCCTCGGATCCAAGCTATATTTTCTGTGTCTTATAAAGGAACGCCAGTAGAGCTAGAGTGGATTTTAAATATTAAGGAACATGTACTCCAGTGTATTAATTATGTAAATAATTTTAAACATTAAGTTAAGTGAAGTGAAGGTTGTAATAAGATTTCAAATATAATTATAATTATAATTGAAAATTTTTTATTATATATATGTATATATTTCCTATGTTAAATTAGATATAATAAAAAAAATACAAATTTAAAAGCAAATTAATATGAAGATAAAAGCAAATTCATTGTATTTTTTTTCACAAAGACCGAGAGATTTTTATTCATAAAAATGGTACGGTCAAGATCTTAGAAACCCAGAGACCAAACACAAAAATACAGTATTTCCATCACAATAAGCTCCCATTTGTCTCTCTTATCTCTAATGTTCTCCAATATCTTCTACTGTTGCTAAAGTGAACTGAATATATATGATAATATATACCGTTTATACACACACAAAAAAGAAAAACATATTAATCTATAGAAATGAAATTATTTTGGAACCTCCACTTCTTTGTCATCTTCATTTTCCAAAGGTGTTGCTAGAGCATTCAGGTGTGGGATGACAGACATCTCCCTTCTGGATGGTCACTCATTAATTGTGGTTGAATCAGAATTCTCCTTAGAAGAATTTCCATGAGCAGACTGTAGTTGAATTACTTTTGCATGGCTCCTCAACGAGGTGACCTCCTCTTGTAGTTGTCCAACCATATCCTAGTGTTGAACCAAAGTATCCAAGACAAAGGAGACTGTATATTTAAGAGCATTCACCTAAATGAAAAAAACTCTTTGTTCCATAAACTAATCATCTTGTAAGTCCATACCTCGTTGACCCTTGTTCATCTCGTTTTCCATGACACTCTGCAAACTTTGTGTTATCTTCAGCCTAATTATCAAACAACGGTGACCCGCAACCAGAAGTCCAAAGCCTACACCAATGACAAACCCTCTAACATGCCTTTCAATCACATAATGAAATGCAGACAGAACCCATAAATCCCAAGACGCAATTGAGAAAAGGTTGATAAAACGACAATCACTCTCCTCCGACAATAATCCAAATTTTATTGTGCTTGTCATCACCATAGAGCCAAATTTAACATTAGACCAGCCAATTAACAACAGAGTGATACAAGAATCACTTACTTAGAAATATCTATCCAAGCATGTATACAATGAATTTCCATACGAGTTCGCAAGAAAGATGATGAAATCCACCTCTTGGAGTTGTACTGCATTCCGATTTCAACTCTGCGTAATAATGGAAACCTTCCAATCCACTGTCATTTCCATCAAACGTGGAACAAAATAATATCGGCCCCGTACCATTTGCTTACATTTCATCCAACCTCCACGACCTTGTCTGCAAATCCAACCCATCACTAATGTCTCCAACCTCTCACTTATCACAAATATGTTGTCCAAGCATGCACCCATTGAAATACCAAACGATCTCACAAATCGGTTGACGAAATTCCCCACCTGGAGCTATATTATATCATTGCTTCCACTTTGTGTAATAATGGAAACCTTCCAATCCATTTTCATTTCCATCATGCACAGAGTGAAACATTCCATGCCCCATACCATGATTTTCCTCCAGCACCCACGCACCTCTCTACAACTCCATCCCATCTCTATTAACTTCATCCTCTCCTCATACTCCAAGATTAGACATGCAAAGGTATCTCCATTAATCCTACCACGCATATTCATGCATGAGATTGTGGAGGCCACACTAACCCCACGAGCCCCACCTCAGCTCTAAGGGATACACATTAGGGAGGGGGGGCTATACTTTCAGCCCCACTAGTCCATAAGAAACTAGGGGCTTTCCAATGGTTTGATTAGCCATTTTGTCTGCTGCAATGTTATTTTCAAGAAGAATATGAAAGAACTAAACTAAATAGGAAGAAAGAGTGAATATAATACGTTCAATAAGAACCTAAGAACCTACAAACTGACATCCCTAGGAACAAATCTTGTTACAAAATAGCGAATGGTGATTTTGGAATCCCTTGTAATATTCAACTGAAAAATCTATCGTTTCTTAGAAATTTGGGTGCCTTGAAGAACTTCATAAGATTTTTCCTTATTATTCAAGGTTGTTAGGAAATTATACTTCCACGCTAAACCTAATAGAAGAAATAAAGACAAATTTAAGCTAGAAAAAAATGATAAAGAAAACACATAGTACATAGAGATTTTACCCTGGAAACCCAAATAGGAAAACCAACATTCCTTGAGCATCGTGTTCTCTTTTTTTCTTATTCATTTAGAATAAAAGGTTACATGCCTAACCTTGATCTACACCTAAGACACAATCAACATCATACCCTCTTGCTTTACATAAGAACAGCCTTGTAGCCAATTTTTCTTACATTTACATTACCAACAACCTATTGCTAACAATTAGCATGAAGATCCAAGATTGATCTCAAAATTCACTTATACGGTATTATGTAACACACTTTATTTGTCGGATTTACAGTAGGAAAAACCCTAAATAAAGGCACCCAAAAATGGTTAAAGAACCACATAAATAATTGGCTACAAATCCCACGAATCTTGAGATTCTATTACAGTCAACTACTAGTCGGATTACCAGTCGAACTTCATTCAATCTTCAATCGGTTTCCACACGTCCACTTTTCAACCTCTTTTCGGTTGACCTCTTCGACTTTTTCTTGATTATTTTGAATTCAAATTTTCCCGATCGATCCACCTCAACCTTCGACTTTCACTCCTATTCGATCCACCTCGACTAGAATTTCATTGTAAAGAATATAATAACTCATCATTCTCCCACTTTTTTCTTCTTTGTTGAACCAGGAGTTTCCTGAATTTTTTTTCATAGACCCAGGGAAACAATTTCCATTGCCTCTCTACACCAAGAGAAATTCATAGCACTGACAAACTTGGTCAACGAGTCTGCTATGTTTTCCAATGTGTATACTTTCTCCAAAAGCACCTTATTACTTTCCACCATATTTCATACAACATGGTTTTGTACATCAATGTGTTTAGTCTTTAAATGATAAACAAGGTTCTTTGCCAGAAATATTTTGCTTTTATTGTCGCAACTTACCTTCATAGCTCTCTGCCCAAACCTGATTCCTAAACACAATATTTGAATCCATACCGCTTCTTTACTTCCATGATTGGCCTCCATGTATTCAACTTCTATTGTCGAAAAGGCTATGAGAACATGTCACTTTCTCATCCAACTTATTGCTCCACCAAAAATATTGTAGACATATCTGCTGGTCAACATCCGTCAATCCAGATCTTCATCCTAGTAGGCATCGACAAAGACATGTACATCCAATTTACCACTATCACATCCAGGTCTTCCTTGGTAGCATATAGCATAGTCCTTTGTGCCACATAAATACCTGGATAGTTTCTTGACATCTTTCCAATGCTCCTTTCCAGGTGTCGACATGCACCTTCTCAACACTCCCATTGCATGTTAAATGTATGGTCGATTGCAAACCATTTCATACATCAGACTACAAACCACACTTTCATAGAGAATGTGTGACATGTCCTCTATTTCTTCCTGTGACTTTGGACACTGCTCAATAGTAACCCTTGCTCCCACTGTAAATGGCACCTTCACTGATTTGCAATACTGTATGTTGAATCATTTCATAATTATTTCAATATACTTCATTTGATTCAACTAAAGATTACAAGAATATCAATCTCTCTTAATATGCATTCCTAGAATTAATTTAGATGCACCGAGATCCTTAATGTTGAACTTGGAGGATAGTTTCTTCTTCACATTCTTTATTTTTTCCGTGTTGTTTCCAATGAGAAACATGTCATTGACATACAAAGATACATATATGAAATTCCCACCTTCTTCCTTGGAATATATCTAGCAATCAACTTTGCTTCTCAGAAATATCAAACTAAGGATGTAAGTTTCAAACTTCTGGTACCACATCCTTAACAATTTGTTTAGACCATAAAGGGATATTTTAAGTTTACACAAATGTTGCAGATCAAATGCTATAGCTAGAAACATCCATACTCCAATGGAAGATAGTTTTTCAACAGGGGAAAAAATATCACCAAATTCGACTCCCTCAACTTCAGAATATCCTTTTGCTACCAATCGAGATTTGAACTTCTTGACTTGACCTATGGCATTCATATTCTTCTTGAATGCCCACTTGGTACTGACATGATTTCTTCCACTAGGTAACTTGACTAAGTCCCATATCTCATTCTTGTAAAAGGATTCCATCTCTTCGACCATGGCATCCTTCCATAGTTTACCCTCTATCGATTCGACTACTTCACCGACTAAATTGGGCTCATCATTGATGGAAGTTAACATGAATGCGGAAACGAAGTCTGGAAGACTATACTTTTCAACTAGTTTTATTATTATTTCTGACCTGCTTACCACCATAGTCAATTGCTCCACATCGTCCTCATATTCAATCGACTCATCTCAATCGTCTTCTTCATTCCTTAGTTCAAACCCCACCATATCAGAATAACTCTCGGTCTGAACATTTTCCTCAGGCTCAGATTTACTTTCGACTTCTTTGAATACCACATCTTGACTCTACACTGTTCTCCTTGATGCAGGATCCCAGAGATTATATCCTTCCATCCTTTCTTTGTATCCAATGAAAATACATTTGACTACCTTCTTGTCTAGCTTGCTCCTGTTTTCCTTGGGAACATGCACAAATGCATCACAGCCAAATACTTTGAGATGTTCCACTTAAGGATTCTTAACAGGACATAGCTAATTTGGAGTCATGTCGAATAGTGTCGATGAAGGAGACATATTCACCAGATATATTGTAGTCTTGAATTCCTCTGCCCATAATTCTTGTGTGATCCAAACACCATTGAGCATGCTCCTTTCCTTGTCCATTAATGTTCTTTTCATTCTCTTGGCAACTCCATTTTGTTGTGGGGTATATGGTGTGGTATTTTTGTGTGCTATTTCATACTTCTTATAGAATTGATCAAATTCATTTCCATAAAATTCACCACCATTGTCAATACTCAACACTTTAATCCTCCTCTCTGTCTAGTTTTCCACAAGAGCTTTAAACTCCTTAAATATCTCAAAAACCTATGATTTATTCCTCCAGAAATATATCCATGTCTTCTTGGAAAATTCATCCATGAAGGATACATAATATAGGGATCCACCAAGTGAAGGCACTGTAACCAGGCCAAACACATCACTATGCACCATTTATAAAATCCCATTTTTCCTTGTCGCTCCATATGGGAACCTCACCCGACTTTGTTTCCCATATATGCAATGTTCACAAAAGTTGACTTATAGCCCACATTCAGGAAAAAAATTGACCATATGTTTTCTTTACATAGCTCGAAGTCCTTTTTCTCCAATGTGTCCCATCCTCTCGTGCCATAACCTGGTTTGGTCGAGTTCATCATGTCTTATCGAGATGATTTGAGCTGACTTGGATCAAGTAGAGTCGATTTTAGGAGAAACGATTTTATTGCATCCATTCAACTCGACATTTCCTAACAACTTGTAAACAGTACCAATATTAACTCCTCTCATTAATACCATTTCACTTTTGACCATATTGAACGAATCCTTATTAAAGAGAGTATGCACAATTGCATCACTCATCCTGCTAACAGATATCCGGTTTCTTTCCAAACCTAGAATGTGTAGCACACCTAGAAGGGTTCTTTTCCTCCCATCATGTAGTGTTAGATAAACTTTTCCCTGTTCAAAAATTCTGGTTGTCAAGCCACCCCCCAGGAACACATCACCCCCATCATATTTTTCATATTCATAGAACCATTCTTTATGTGGTGTCATAAGATAGAATTCTCCCGAGTCGATCAACAAAACATATTGATCTGACTATGTACTAGTCAATGCTAGGTACACATCCCCTCCATTTTCGGAGGTCATCTTTCTCTTAGTAGACTGATTTTCATCCAATCCATCACTACCTTCTATTTCCTTCGACTTGCAGTCCTTTTTATAATTCCTAGCTTTACCGCATTTCTAGCATCTTCACATCGACTGAACTGGGGATTTAGATCTACCCTTTAGCTTGAACTTTATACTAGAGAATATTCCTTTGTTTATGTCTATTGATTGACCTCTCACTACCATATCATCTTCAGTTGATCCTTCCATGTTCTTCCTTCTCATTTCTTTCGATAACAGAGAAGAAACCATGTCCTCTAGCACTAGTATGGTTTTATTACTTCCAATAGCCATGACTAGGCTATCCCAGAAGTCTGTAAAAGAACATAATAGGTTGATAAGATTCTCCTCATCAGTGATATTTATATCCACAAATGATAACTATATTAACATAGTTTTAAACAAATTTAAATGCTCAGTCATCGAACTTCCATCACTCATCCTCATAACATACATTTTCTTTCTGAGAAAAAATGTATTTACTAGATATTTCGACTGGCATAAGCTTCCCAGCTTGTCCCACAGTTTCTTGGATGAATATTCACCTGATACATTCAACAACATTGAATCTACAAGGCAAAGTTGAAATGTACTTCTTTCTTTTCTTTCTAGTTTCTCACATACTTTCGTTGACATGTCTGTCAGCTGGGTACTGTAATGCCTCAACTTTGAGCCTATATTAAATAATGTCTTTTGTTAATTAAAGGCTAGAGTGACTAAAAAATTAAAAGAGGCCAGTGTGCCTAGGAAATGTAATATTCTGATCATTATTAATAATAAATACATCACTGGCTACTAGACGAAGAAGGAAAAGAGTTATAGGGAGCTATGATTCCACAAGTAAGGGGGATTGTGGGGCTGAGTATTTATTTTATATTTTATTTAACCATTTTTATTTTAATGGAGAATAACATTTACATGATATTCTTGGGGGGAAGTCCATGTGGTTCCTTAATTCCAAGAAATACATAAACCCATATTTGGTCTATGGTGGGGGTTAGTTCTTCTTCACTCACTCACTCATTGTTTGTTGTACACACCTTTCATTTTGTTCTCTCTCCACTCATTCTTTCACCCACTCGTCTTTCCTCATTCGTGTTTTTTCTTGGGAAAGGAAAACGAATTGTTGGAGACGATCCATGTTTTTGTTGGTTGTAAAGACTGATGATGTATTCCATCCATGAATTATTGCCTGCATGTCTGAGATGATTTGTCCTGTTTTCATTTTTTCTCACAACTGCGAATCTTGAGAGTCCTAGCATGGAGATTCTTAACCATATGTATTGGAGCCCTAGAAGGAGATGGATATCCTGAGGGACTACGTGGCAGAGAAGGGGGTCCATTCTCTTGGGTTGTGCAGGCTGGGTAGAAGACAATTGATGTAATTTGGATTGTTGTGGGTGATGAAAACCCTATGAGAGCTTGAGTGTTGACTAGCTTGGGAAGTCGAGTGACACTATGGAACCATCCTTGTGGATTCATAGCCCTGGATCGGGGGTGACATTGTTGTTATACTTGGAACAATAGTGCCTATGGTTGGGTGGAACGTCCTTGGTCTGCAACTAGTTGGTGATTCATTTCATGAAATATAATTTCTCTATGTCATGGCTTTAATTACTTGTGTATTTATTCCGTTGTGTATTTATTTATCTATGAAATTAGAATCTATAATATGCACGATTTCTAGTTATTGTTTTGCATGACATATGTCTCATTTCTTTATGTTGTAGCATGAATATTTAACTTTGCATGTGATTATTTCATGCATCTTTATTCATTAAAATTTTATCAGAATATGAAATTAGTCTAGAAGAGGGCTTGAACTAGTGTGCCTGGCCTGTTGGTGGTTGGGCACTTTACAGAATGGTATCAGATCTTTAGGTTGAAACACTAGACTGGTATGGGCTAGAACTGCTAGATATGGTATTATGGTTAAGAATGAATATGTCCTTGAAATCTTAAAGCTCAGGAGAGATAGCATTGCAGAGATTGCACAGAAACCAAAGCGTTGTGTAGAAAAAGATCCTTTGTAAAGGATCATAGAATTGTGACCATTCCCTTTCAAATTCAGGAGTGATCACCACAGTGGAATCAAGGAGTTATAGATCATTAGATCAGAAGAAAGGTTAACCAAGACCATTAGATAAAGGTGAAACCATAGGATGGGAGAGATTAAGTCACAACCATCAAATCAAACTTGTCAATCATTAGTCGTTGATAAAATCTGACTAGGAGATGAAAAACTTTGGAACTTTGCAGCTTTAGTGATTATGGGAGACAGGAAGAAGTGTGAAAAGGTTGAAGTTGTGAAGTCCTATTTTTCATCTGATCTGATAGGAGGCTTGGGTGAAATCTTGGTCATTAGTCTGAGTCATCTGGTGTTGGCCACTTTGGGAATTTTAACTCCAGGAGAATTTAACCCTTTTAGAAGTGCTATAACTCGAAGTCTCAGAGCACCGAAGTCCCATCGCCCATTAGATTGACAGAAGGGATTTGGAATTAATGTTGACCGTTGGATGTAGCAATGGTGTAAGGATAGAAAAATTTTAGATCCTCAGAAATTAGTGACACTAATGATTATTGGAGAATGGGAAAAGCCCCAAAGTGTCGAAAACACAAAGTGTAAATCCGTCATCGTGAAATCATGTAGGTCGTCATATCTGGAAACGAATGTGGATCATCCATTTGATGGATGATGCGTCATAGGCCACGTGGTAGGGGTTTCATGTGGGGACATGTGTCACCTGGATTCAGTACCTTTTAGACCCCAACCTGTTGATTGTTTAGTGACATGTGGCACGCAATCCATGGGTACACATCACCATATGTGACATTAGCATTCCATGTCATCTCCATGAGTATGGACTCTGGGGGTGTACAACGTCTCTACCAATGAAGGTGTTGAAGTCCCAAAGTAACAAATTCACATATACCATCAATCTAATATCCCTTCAAAACATCTCTCAACCATTAGATCAAGAAGTGGAAGGATGGCATAAGCACTTTGGTAGGTATCACTCTGGGGGAGTTGAACGACTCGAGAGTGGAAATGTTCCAAAGTCCCAGAGTGTCGAATTATCGAATTGATTAAGAACCATCCATCCCAGTGCTTGATTAAGACTTAGCCATTGGATTAAATAGTGGAAGGATAGGGTATGTAGTTCGATGGGTATCACTCCGGGGATGTTGAACAACGTGAGAGTTGAAATGTCCCGGAGTCCCAGAGCACCAAAGTCCTGATCTAGTTAAGGGTCATCCATCCCAGTGTTTGATTAAGTCGTGACCGTTGATCTCATTGAAGCCTTCAAATGGGGTGGGATCATCCATTCAACAAGATATTAAATCTCGACCGTCTGATCTACTAGTAGAGTTATTGGAAGGGTTTCAACAACATTTAACTCTCGGAGAAATCAAAATATTGAAAAGGGAGAATAGTTGAAGGCTGAAGTTTGGAGGACTTGGTCCCAGTGACGGTTTCATGAAAAGGTAAAGGGGGTCTATTAGTGGTGAAAAAGGATCTAGAACTAACCACACCCTCAGACATTGTGTTCGAGCAAGCTCATGTGTAGAAGAATACAGAGGAAGGAGTTAAAGAGTGAATAAGCCTATGGTTTCTAGCCATGGTCACATGGAAAGTGGTTTGAAGGAATAATCTGTGTATAATTTGAATTATGTATCAGCTAAAAGAGATGTGGAATTTTTCTACAAGATCCTATTGCAAAACAAAAGAAAAGAGGTTGAAAGTGATTTTTTTCAAGAAGCCATAACGTTCATCTCAAATATCGAATTGGGGAAAGATTCCAATCATTGAGAAAGATTATTCAGAGGAGAATAACATGTAATTGTTATAATATGGATAATGATAATATAGTCTTCATGAATTGAGAATAAAAAGGACCTGTATCATTGTTTGGAAATTTTGTTTTAATATGCATAATTCTAACAAAATGGTTGCTTGCACATTTTGCAAAATCAGGGGGGTGTAAACATATTAGTTCAATATAAGAATGCATATTCAAGAAATGGAATAAGGAAAAGGAGCTTTTAGCCATGATAAATATGCCAAAGGTTAGAATATTAGTGTTGGTAATGCAAAGATAGAATCCAACGGACACCAAGACAAAGGGGAGCAAGAAATATTAACAGAGACTGTGAGAATCCTAAAAGTAGAAGTGTAGAGTTACAAAGAAGACAATGAGAGACTAATAACAGAAAAAAAAAAAGAGGATAAATTCTCAAGTGATGCTTAAATCAGTTGTAGAGGAAAACAAAGAATGGGTCAAAATCAAAACAAGAGGAAGAGGGAAGATGTCATGAAAGAAGACATGACCACATAATTCAAGAAGTGGTAGAAGAACTCATAGACATCACTCAAATCCCTACTTAGAAAGGAAATTTTATGCATATGAAGATTCCATCAGTAGTGTGACATCCCTAGCCACCCATAGGATGGGAAATGCCACTACTCAGATGCTTTAATTAGCTTTGGAAACCATTTTCTAATGTTCCCAACTATCCATGCCAGGCCACGCTACACCCGATAAATCTTCCATTCTCTCTGCATAACATAATGTAACATACCCAATATCCAAATGAGCTATGCCACATACAATTTTCTATCTAGATGCCATAGCAATATATATACATACAGAATTCTTGCAGAAGCATTTATATATAACGTAAATAGTCAAATACATCTGTAAATGCATAGATTCATATTGAATAATAGTAAATGCATACATACAACATACACAAGAAATACCCATAAATATAGACACAATTATAAATCATACATAGGATAAATCCATAAAATAACAATGCAGCATGTAAATTTATCACACAATTGGCACTTATCTTTGTAAGAATGTCACCAACTATGTGAAGACCTTTCATGAACCTCCCAGCCTTAGACTACACTGTTAATCACTATCAATAGTTAGTCACCCCCGAGCCAGGACTAAACTCCACCCAGGTAAAAGGTTCCTAACCAGGATAATGGCTCATGGAAAACAGGAAAGACTCCGTCTCAGGTTCTCACTCAACTAATAGCCTATAGCCTCTCATTCCCCACATGTCTATCCCACCCAAGGAAGTGTGCCCCTTCTCTTCTCAACAGTCCTTCGGCTTCCCCACTTCCCTTCCAAGGCTTCAGCAACAGCCCAGACTGGAAGTCTTAGAGCACTGTAGCTACAGTTTAGCACCTTCAGGAAATCGATCCCCAACAATTCTCTCACTCAGAGAATTGCTCACGGGCCTAACAACCCACCTCTTCAATATCCCATGGGCCGGACAACCCGCTTATTCAATCTCACTCCAAATCTAACCAAGTACACCAATAGGAAAAATGGCTATGGAAACAGGTTCAGGTACAATGACAAAAAGTATGGAGGATAACTGACTGCATGAATGAAAAAATGGTCATGGCATCATGGTTGAATGATCAAAGGAATCAGTGGTCTGAATGAAGGAAAATGTGATGGAAGAGTCCCTCCAAAAGAACTAAGTCACAACAATATGTATGCATGTCCCTAATGTGACACTTATCATGTTGGGAACTACTTTGGCCCACTTGTCCCCAACTTTGAAACTTAGGATAAAATAATTATCCATACTTTTATACTTTAGGAAATATTAATATAATATTCCTTTTTGGTTCAAGCTCCCTAGCTTAGCCCCTTTTCCTAAATTTTGGCCCTCCCTTTCCCTAAGTAGTGGAGTTTAGTCCCCCATCTCTTTTATCGTGGTCGATCTACGCGCAACGATGTATTTATATTAATTATGAGACATGTACAAAAATAGGCACATTGGCCTTTAACATCTAGGCTCTCCATCCTAATCAAAATATAAGCATCATATCTTATAACCACTGGCTCACCAGCCTATAAAACATAGCATATACACAAAGGATCACTGGCCTCACAATTGTGCGCACTCAAGTTGTTGCGTGCGATATCCTGGGATGTGCATCATTTTACTGTGCAGTACATGCGCACACTACACCATGGAAAATGCAAGCCAAAAATATATCAAACAACTCACCAGCTTAAGTACATTGTTACATTTACAGTTGGGATTCTACTTAGGGATATTACAAGTAGTCGAGAGGTGTCTCCTGTTAGGTACCAAATAAGAAGACATGCATTGGATAGTTTTCAAGGAGAGATAAGAAAGATTAAGCCACCATCCTTTGATTGTGAAAGAGAAAGGGAAGAAAATGTTGAGGAATGGATGCTTGGACTCAAGAGGTATTTTCAATTGCATAACTACTCACAAAACCTAGAAGAAAGAATTTCTACATACCATTTACATGGGTAAATCTACTATGTGGTGGGATCAGCTGAAGCAAGTTGAGCACATTAATGAGAGTAGGATCACTTGGAAGGAGTTCAGAAATTATTTTTAGAATGATTACCTTTCAGAACACTACTATGAAAAGAAATTGTAGGAGTTATTTGAACTTAGGATGGGAAGAATGACCATGGCAGAGTATGAAAAGAAGTTCTTGGGGATGCTAAATTATGTGGGGTTTACAAAAGATGATAAGGTGAAAGTACAAAGGTTTTTGAGTGGACTTTGATCCTTTTATAAAGACAAGATTCAATATGATGAACCCAGGACTTTGGTTGATACCATCAGGAAGGATAAGTACCTGTATGAGAAAGGAAAGGGCAGATAATCCATGCAAAAATCTTGGAAGGATAAGAAAAAGGAGAAATATTATCAGAGGAGGAAGGGATTCAAAACTACTTTCAATAGAAATAACCCTAATAAAAATCATCAAGACCAGTATGCAAAGGATGAATCCAAGAGAGAAGAAACCTTGGGAAAAAGGGGAAGACCACCAATATAATGTTGGGGATGCAAATAATACCACCTATACAAATATTTACCTCATAGAAAAGACAAAGTGAAGATTGTGCACAACATCCAAGAGGCTACAACAATAGAAGAAAAGGGAAGAATTTATGCATCCTTAGATGATCGACAAGCAGAGTACCGATCCAATATGATAGAGGTGGAAGGTAATATCATTAATCATCATGTTGCTATTTTAATTGATTCAGTAGAAATTCATTGTTACATTGATCCCAAATAGTGGATAGATTACGTTTGGAGAAAAGTAAGCTTGAAAAATCAAGTTTGGTTCAGCTAGCCACTGTAACCAAAAGGAGAATACATGATATGGTCACAGGTTTTTCCATAAGTATTAATGGTGTAAATACTAATCCTGATCTAAATATTATATTGTTGGTCCTGGGTATGGATTAAGAAAGAAAGCGAAGAAAAAGGAAAAGAAAAGACAAAGTGTGAACTGTGCGGAAGGCACATTGAATGAGATTGGGTCAAAGTGGTTAAAGAAGAAGAAAAGAAGGAGCCAAGCAAGGGAAAACAAGTCGTTGGACAAGAAGATTGAGGATAACAAATCAACAAGGAAGATATATTGTGGACAACTCAGCAAGTGGAAAAAGCCACCAATAGATGCTTTGGAGCACCTCATAGGAAAGATGGAAATACAGGCTGGTGAAGTCCAAAAAACATGGGTCAAAGAGGACCTAGGGTTTTAGACACCTAGAGTTTTGGTATTTAGTTTTTTTGACTCATATACCTCACACGTATACCTTCCTAAGATTTGACACATCACTATGGATAGTGGCCTGTCGAAAATTCAATAAAGTTATTTTTTCGACGCACGAAGCGATAAATACCTAAAAACTAAAACCTGATTAAAAGTTAAATGGTAACTTCATCCATTCAGTGTTCAGACATTCTCCATTCCTCATACTCTAAATTCACAAAGTCTAAACTCCAAAAATACCTTAAACACTAAGCAGGGTTAATTAAAATTAAAGATAATTATCCAACGACTAATCTCTTCGCAATTTCAATTTTTGGGAATCCTATCTCGAGCTATGATCAAATATATCAAAGTTTGAAAACCCAAAAGGACTTAAAGTTAAAAACGATTAGTTAATAGGTTAAATACTATTATCTCGTGATCATTTTTTCACTAAATCGTAGCTTGGGTAAATTCAAATTTTATTCATCCAACCTCCCGATCACGAACCACAAAACATTAATGGAATTAATAACGGATCTACGACAATGATTTCGAATAAGATCGTGGATCACTACCTAGATCTTTTCATTAAGGAAAGTGAATACATCATCAGTAAAGGTATTCATGAAATCGATACACTTAAGGTGAATAACGATATTGGAGTTTGAATTCTAATTTACATTTCTGGCAGAACAAGAAGTTTTAGCAAGATAAGAAATTTACACGTTTCCCTGTAATAGGTAGCACAGTCCTGAAGTTACTACTATCATGGCTCCGTGGAAAATAGCTAAAGCGGTTGGTGAAAGATCAAACCCAAAAATATATGTCCTCTTAGACACCTCACCAAGAGTTGTAGATACCATGAAAACCTGGGTGCAGGTGTTTGATATCCTACAATACTAGTTGATAAACTGCCCAGATGATCTGGGTGACGACATGATCGAAACCTAGGTGAAGAAGCTCAGGTATATAGCTCAATCAGAGCTGCACAAAATAGTTTCATGGCCAAGATTCATGCCATACAACGACATGATCAGTTGGGCTCTCTAGAACGTGGACATTGCAACCAGGAACATCTGCAATTCATAGAAAGTGGCTGTCAGGTCTTTCCAACCAGAGAATATCCACGTAATGTATAACTTATCCCCAGTTTTGAAATATAGTTACAATGTCACTTTCCTAATGGATTTCGACAAAGTAGAATGCACGCAATATGGAAAGCACTACCCTGACTTGATCAAGGACTAGTGGGGGCACCCTGATAAATTCAGAGCAGACACCAATGGTATATATGCCACAGCAACAGTACACGCCCATATGATCTATGTGGCTTTGATGTTATGTATATGTTTCATGAGGAAGGACTCTGATCATTTCTTGTTTCCATGGGTACCAATCATGCATGAAGTAGAAAAATGTTATTCTTTCGACTGGGCCAAAATGTTATCGGACAATTTGGCCAAGGAGATCACAGCATATCGGTCATTGAAGGCCAAAGGGAAATATGCCCCTTTCTACATGTTGGAATACATTATGGATTCCATTTGTTTTATGACATCATTCCCTTTGATGAGCTGGAGTTAGAATCCAACCAACGCTGAGCCCATACATTTCTATCACTCCAAGTTGTGGGAGGATAAAGAAAAATATTTCTTCTACGAAATCTACAACTATGTGGTGGTGTTAATGTATATCGCTCTCTACAGTTTCCCGCCTCCTAGGATTTCATACAATATCATGGCCAACCTAGAGAAAATGGAAGACTGGTATATTGAGGAACATTTCTCCTACATCAGGGTTTTTAGGTGTTCAGTTCCTACCAGATCGGTTGGTGTGCTGAGAGGTACCATAACAAACTGTGATGGGGAGAATCGATAAAGAATTAAAAACAATGCAGAAAAAGGTATGGCCAACCTTCCCTTTACAAGTTGGTATGTTCTGATTGTTAGATTTCAGCCACTCGAAAGTGGAGGTCGTAGCCCTAGAAGACATTAATTTAGTTAATATTGAATTCAAGAAGCATGATCCCTAGAAGATCATGGAAAACCACCTAGATCTATACAATCTAAATATATACGAGCATGAATATTCCCGATAGGATGAGATATTCTGGGGAGTAAGGTTGTACCAGGAAGTGTTGAGTAGAGTCCAAACTCTAGCTCCAGATTAATTAGCCAAGTTCTACAATTTCAAAAAACACAGAAGAAATAGTTTTCCTAAAGTCTTACATGAAGAAACTCAGACACCTCCATCTACACAAGAAGTTGTGACTTGGGGTTTAGAAATAGGAGGTTCTAGAGAATAGGATGCTCAAGGAAATCTGAAGAAAACTAAAGTTTTAAGGCACAAGGGGGATAATGCATTATCAAATCCACCTGGCGATCAGGAAAAAGATCAATTCAAAGCTTTGATAAGAAAGGGATATGATACATCACTGTCCACACCAAACAAATCAGCTACCAGCACAACAGGGAAACAATCATCCACCGAGATAATTATCCTTGTCAAGTCATTAACACCCTTACAGTCAAGCCAAGGAAATCCAAATGTCGAAGTCGTATTTATAGAATACCTTACTCCTATTTCCATAGAAGAAATTCCTTCCTCAAACGTATTTTTCAATAAGAAGAGGAGGCCATAGTTAAAAGAGAGACACATCAAAAGGATAGAGAAACTGTCAAAAGACAAAGAGTGTTGTATGATGGACAGACCTTAGATGAGACAAAATTCGCAATCGAAATGGATGATTGATTAGGAGATTTTTCCATGACAAATCAGTGTTCAGTAGGGAATCTAGTGGAGTAGTTGAAACAGAGAAATCTATTAGTAAGACAGTTGCAGGACTAGATGACAATCATGGAAAGAGATGTGAGAAATCAAATGAATAATGATTTTGACCAGATCAGAGCCCGTGACAGACATGAAATTCAACAACTCAGAACTAGCCTTGATGAAAATTCACAGGCCAATAGAGAATTATCCACTCATAAAGAAGAATTGATCAAACAAATTTAGGCTAAGATAGATTTAGCTGAAGTTACGAAAATGGAGATGGAATCTTTCCAAGATCAGGTGTTGGAGGTGCATGAGAAGCTAGAATTGGCCCAACAAAACTTTCTTTCGAAAGTGGAAGCTATTCAAAGCTGTTATCGGGTGACATAGATTTCTCTAAATAACATTTACAATAAGGAGAGGAAATCCACTACAACTCGAGCTACGTTCTAGGAGGCCATTTTAATAGCAGTTAAGGATGAAGTAGCAAAGGTCCCTCGATTGTCTCTTTCCAAGCAAACGCGAGGTGATATAATCCTGAAGACCTGGGAGGCAAATTTGGATGAAAGAAAAAGATTAGCCTGGGAAGTAAATAAAGCTTTTGAAGAAGAATTGTCTTCACTCGACAAAGGTTTATTGGATGTTGAAAGATATTGTATCTCCGAGGCTTTGGGATAGATTGACATAGCGAAAAATCAACTCAATTCCAAGACAGGCATAGAAGAATCTTCGACAACTATCCAACAATTGAAACAAATCGACCTTATCCAGATTAACAAGTGGATAGTAAATCCCAGTTTGTAGCTATAAGCTATATCTCTGGAAGCATGTAAAATAAATGATAGGTTTCCTAATATAGAAAATAAGCTGTATATTTTCAAGGCAAATGACACAACAGAGCCTTCCAGGTTAGTAGTGCATTTAGTAAGCATATGTATTCAGTGTGTAGAACATGGGAAATCCAACACATATGGAAATAAATGAGACAAGCGGAACATACTATTCACACGGTTCATAATCAGATGCCATTTGTTTCCAAGATGGAGGGTATGAAGAGGAAACGTCCCTACATGTAGACGAAGAGACAGAGGATATGTAGATGGAACCTTTCAATTTTGTATGTTGTAATATTTGATACTTTCTATGAGAAGTCCAACAGTTTTAGGTTGAGGCCATTTTGTATAAATACCCAAATCAAAGACTTGTTTATGGCTGCTTCTTTCCAATTGTAAGAGAGAAGACTCTCCTTATAGGGTATTAATAGAAGTGCAAACATAGATTCCAAGTTTTGTTCAAATCTGGGTTATGTGTTCCTTTGTCTTCCATTAATCATTTTCTTTATGTATTCTTGAATAAATGTTGATTCCAATTTAGTACTACAACTACTAAAATCTTGTTATATAAATGATTTATTTAGTAAGTAGCTTTTCTTCTGTAATTATTGTGAGTAATATAAGGCCTGCTTGTTGTGTGGATTGTTGTATTTTTATGATTTATTCAAGGTTATACTAATCTATTTTCTTCTACTGCAATAAAGTGGGACTCTTCTGTAATTGATGCCCTACTTTGTTTCACAGTTTTGTTATTTTATTTCACTTCATTTACTATTTCGATTTTGAATCAGATACGAAATACGACCTCTGGTTGTTACATGGTTAATATCATTAAGGAATTTTTCTAATATAACTAAGGTAGCAAAAGAATTTTAATAACACTCTCTCAAACATTTCCCTGATTCCTAACATTATACTTTGAGCTTAAGTTTAATCTCAGGACCAACATCTTTTTGGCGCTGTTGCCGGGGACGGAGAAACAAAGTTATTTTTCCTTGGGAAAATGACAAGGTAACATTTTGTCTTTGATAGTGAACAAAGATCGAATATTATATTAAGGCTATTTTTATCTTTCACTTGGAGACATCACCATAGATAAACTAGCATTTTGTCGAAGGAATACCAGAAAAAATCCAGACGATCAGAAAACCACGCATGTGTCTGATCCTGAAAGGTTGTTAAAACCAAGAGGATACCTCAAGTCAACTACTGTGTCGACATGTGAGAAGTACCAACCAAAAGCCACACAAATTGATACTAAGGTTCAGGTGGAGGAATCAACTCCTGAAAAGAATATTAAACAAACACCCCTTGGTGAGGAAGTTGTACCTGAGATAGAGATCAAAATCGAACCCTTTTATACTCCTAATTGTCTAAAAAAAGAAATCTATACTATATCTCTTGTTGTTAACTTGGTGTCTATCCCATCCTCACAAGAACTAAACGCTTTGGTGATCCAAAATCCACAATACAAAACTATATACCTCAATTCATCTCCTGTCGGTTCCCCCATTTACACACCTTGTAAGTCTGAAGAAGTCATCCCACGTTTTCCTTTCCCTCCTTCCGTAGACTTTGTATCACCTGACGATCGACTTCCATATTTCCCTTCACCATGTCCCGAGGAAGCCGAAAGGTCATCACTTTGGTCCATCTAAGTTTTTGAAAACCCTCTTTTTGATTCTCGAAGATCATCCCCTAGATTTTCAATGGCTGCGGTGGGAGGTGGCCATGGAGGTGGTGTTGTCGGAGGAGGTGGTGCTGTCAGAGGAGGTGGCGCTACTGGAGGAGGTGGCATTGGAGGCGGGGGTGGTCAAGGACCACCTCCACCCCCTAGGATTTTATCTAAATTCACTTCCAGATATGCCCCTTTAGTCCTTCCTCCCATCCTTCATGACCTACCTAAAAATTACATGAAAACTTTACCAAAGTTCACAGGGGAGGGAGATTTAACAGCGATAGAGCACGTAACCTTTTTCGATCAATTCATTGACATCCTTAGTATTTAACATGAAGACATATACTCGAGGATCCTAGTTTAAAAGTTTGAGGAGCGAGTAAGGATATGGTTTAGAGGACTTCCGGTAGGATCCCTAAGGTCTTACAATGAGTTAGAAAATGGTTTTTTAAGACAGTGGGGAGAAAAGAAAGACCACGTGTACTATCTGACAGAATTCAGGGCTCCAAGGAAAAAGAATTCATAGACAGTCCTAGAATTCACACAAAAGTTTAACAAACTCTATCATAAGATCCCAACAGAAGTTAAACCCTCTCAAACCGCAACTAAAGTGACATTCGCAAGGGCTTTTGATCCCGACTTTGCCCTACTTTTAGGGGAAAGAAGATCTAATACCCTCACGGGAATGCAAGACAATGCTATAGAAATATATTTGAACATGATGGCATCGGGTAAATTAAAATCCAAGGTTGAGACGGGAACCTAGGAACCTAGATGCTTTAGAGAAAAAGTAGGAGCCTCTGTATCGGGAAAATTTGCGGAAGAAAAAATGGATGATATGGCTAAGATAATTAAATATCTGTCAAATAAAATCTCTAGAATGGAATTATACCAAGAAAAAACTGATCCATTTTCTAGAAAATATTTCAAGAGAAATCCCAATGCTCAGACACAACATAAACAAATAAAAAACGAAGATCAAAAAATTCAGCCTTCGTTTAAACCATAAAATTTTATAGGAGATGTTATACATGATTATAAAGGGTTAGAAGAGGATGTAAATAAATTTAAGGATGAAGACCAAGAACCTCACCTAACTAGAGAAGTCTATGAAAATTCTCTAGAACAAGAACACATGTCTAGAAATGAGGAAGTATAAACAACCTGGGAGAGTCTCTATATCAAGGAATCACCGACTCCATAATGGTCTAACTTCAACAGAAGTATAATCTAAGGCCAAGAGAAACAAGTACTATGGATTCTCCACCAAAAAAGATCCTATTAAGAAACAAAGCGAGTGAGGTTGCCCAAACTAAACAAACAGTTGAAAAACAAGCTGTCCAAACTAAGAAAACAACTGAAAAACAAGTTGCCCAAGCTAAAAGAGTTGAAACCAAAGCAACACAAAATAAGAAAATAGAAAATATAGAAACACAAACTTTGACTAGGGAATGAAAAAAAAATGGTTGGAGGTTTTAGTTTAAAAAAAAAAAAAAAAATTAAAATCCCTATGCCCCTAGTTGAGCTTGCTAAGAATCCGGTTTATAAAAAACAGATCGCTAAAATGATTAACTTCTCAGATGCGTAATGTCATGAAGATGGAATAAATTTACAAGATAAAAATCCTACAATTATGTTTGGACCATATATTGAAAATGTAGATGGAATAAATTTACATTAACCATGCATGATCATTTACTTCATAATTGCATGCTATATTTTGGGTCCTCTTGCAACTTAATGCCTAAAGTTATGATGGAAAAGTTGGGTATTGAAATCACTAGACCTTATTGAGATCTATATTCTTTTGATTCTAGAAAGGTTAAGTGTCTAGGCATGATCAAGGATCTAGTAGTAAATCTTGCACAAGTTCCGGTAAAGAGAATCCTTATGGGTGTAGTTGTTGCTGACATACCTGCCAAGTATGGCATGCTTTTATCCAGGTCCTGGGGTGCAAAACTTAGAGGATCACTTCAACTGGATATGACATATGCAACTATCTTTCTTTTTGGTGGAAAATTTACTCGGTTGTATAGAGAGACTAGACTGGCATATACTGTAAGTGACCCTCAAAACCCTAATAATTATCCAGTCTATGTCACTGATCAAGATATAAGAAATTGTATTTTATCTTTAGACGATGATTTTGATGACTGTATAGAAGAATAAAATAATAAATTAGAAAATGCACAAAAAAATGTAAATACCTGAAAAGGGGTTTGAAAAATGTTTTTTGATGGCGCTTCATCCTGTGAAGGGGCAAGAGTGGGGGTGTTATTTGCTGCACTCAAAGGGGAATATGTCATTCCCTTTTCATACAGACTACAATGGGAAATCGATTACACAAATAATGTCTGTGAATACAAGGATTTGGTTTTAGGATTGGAAGCTGCTAGGAAACTAAAAATTGAAGATCTAATAGTTTATGGTGATGCAGAACTTATCATAAAGCAAATAAACCAGGAATATCAGGATAAACATTCATGACTAAGGTCATACCTGAATTGTGCCTAGGATCTGATCGAGAATTTTTTCTCGTCTTTCAAAATTCATCACATCCCGAGAATGGAAAATCAATAGGTTGATTCCTTGGCCAAAGCAGCTGGGATGTTTGTGCCTCCTACTTTCCTAAAACTAAAGTATCATATAGAAATGAGACACAAACCATCAATCCCAAATAATGTGCAACATTAGCAGGTCTTTGAAGACGATTAACAGATTAAGCAATTTCTAGAAATGGTTGATGAATTCTCTGAGACTCATATAGACCAAGAAAATCAGAACTGTCCTATCTAGATCATGCAAGAAGATGAAGATCCTGAAAAGTTCCAAGATAAGATCACAAATCATCGGATGTTAGTCCTCAAGAATAATTAGATACCTAGAGGTCTGATACCATTAGAAAGATTGTTTGACAAAGACAACATACCCTTAAAGTCTACCCTATGACCTCAGCTTGAGGAAGTTGAAGACTGTGACATGGGGACTAAAGAAGAACCTAAGATAGTTAAGTTATCTAGATACCTTCTGGCTCAGGTAAAGATTAAATATGATGAATTTCTTAAAAAATATGAAGATGTCTTTACTTGGTCATACGATGATTTAAAGACTTATGATACCTCTATGATAGAACATAAAATTCCCTTGAAACATGGCATCAAAAATTTTAGACAAAAGTTGAGACAGATCAATCCTATCCTCTTGCTTGTAATAGAAGGAGAGGTCAAGAAGCTCCTTGACGCAAATATTATTGTTCCACTTAGATATTCTGAATGGATATCAAATCTGGTACCTGTCAGGAAGAAAAGTGGAGAAATTAGACTTTGCATAGATTTCAAAAATTTAAATCAGTCATCCCTGAAGGATAATTACCCACTGCCAAACAATGGACCATGTCCTGAAAAAAGTAGTAGGATAGAATAGAATTTTGATGATTGATGGTTTTCCAGGTTATAACCAAATTGTTGTCCATGAAGACGATAAAGAAAAAAATGCATTCACCACTCCGTGGGGAACTTCCATGTATGAAAAAATGCCATTTGGTTTGATGAACGTAGGGGCCACCTTCCAAAGAGAAATGGACATAGCTTTCATCAGTGAGAGGGATAAGTTTTTTGTTATTTACTTGGATGATCTAGCAGTCTTCTTGAATTCTAATGCAGAACATCTGGTCCATCTCAAACGAACCTTTAAAAAATGCAGGAAGTTTGGTTTGTCTCTAAACCCTAAAAAATCTCATTTTGCTATGCGAGAAGGCAAGATTCTGGGTCATATAGTTTCAAAAGATGGAATTAAGGTCGACCCTAAGCGAATCGAGGTTATTGATACAATAAGAATTCCTAGAAATAAAAAAGAAATCCAGTCCTTTTTAGGGAAAATAATTTTTTTAAGAAAATTTATCCCTAAATTTGCTGAAATTGTCAAATTGATCACAGATATGCTGAAGAAATATAGTGAAATCAAATGGACTTCCGAAGCTAAAGCATCATTCGAACGAGTTAAAAAATCTATAAGCGAAGCTCCAGTACTTGCTAGTCCTGACTATACTAAAGAATTTCAAATCTTCTCTTTTGCATCTGAGCATACTATCACAGTTGTACTCCTGCAAAAGAACAAAGAAGGTTTCGAACAATCGATAGCATTTTTCAACAAAAGTCTCAGAGATGATGAAACCAGATGTCACATACTAGAAAAGAAAGCCTATGCGATGTTGAAATCTCTTAAAGATTTCAAAACATATGTATTGCACTCCAGAATAATCACCTATGTGCCAACGAGCTCTATCAAATATATATTGGTACAACCAGATAGTGACAGTAGGAGAGGTCGATGATTAGCCAAAATTCAAGATTTTGATCTAGAGGTTAAACCAACCAAGATAGTCAAAGGTCAAGGCCTAGTACAATTATTAGCAGATTTGAATTTCAGAGCACTTGGGATAAACCACCTGGAATCGCATGAGTCTATTTCAGACATAAGAGAGCTTGATGACCAAAACCTCGCAGTTCATATCGAAGAAAAATATTCTTCTTCCAACTGGTACCACAATATCATTTTATATCTCCCCACTCTTCAGTTCCCAAGTGATGTGACTCCATCAAAGGCCCGAACATTAAAACTACATGCAGTTAAGTATTGTATTATTACGGGACAATTGTATTGGAAAGACCCCTTAGGTTTCTTGCTACATTGCCTAACTAAACCTAAAACCGAGGGTGTCACAAATGAATTTCACAAGGGTGTGTGCGGAGGACATCACACCTAGAGGGCCACATCCTACAAGATCCCGAGAGATGAATATTATTGGCCGAAATTATTCACCGATGTGAATGCTAAAGTCAGAGCTTGCAACCCTTGCCAACTATTCTCTGGAAAGAAAAAGCTCCATGTACTACCTTTCATCCCAGTTAAAACAAAATCTCCTTTTCAATAATGGGGCCTGGACTTCATCGGGGAGATCCACCCGTAATCAAGCGCCCAACATAAGTGGATTCTAAATGCTACCGATTATTTCACAAAATGGGTGGAAGCCATTCCAACTCGAAATGCCACAGATTCGGTAGTTATAAACTTTTTAGAGGAAAATATTCTATCTAGATTTGGTTGTCCCCAGAAAATAGCTACAGATAATGGTCAAGCATTCAAATCTATGGAAATGATAAGTTTTTCTCAGAAGTACAATATTTCATTGGGGCATTCTACAACTTATTATCCTCAGGGAAATGGGTTGGCTGAATCATCCAACAAAATCTCGATGAATATAGTCAAGAAAGTATTAACGGAATATACAAAGGCTTGGCATGTCCACCTAAAGTATGCCTTATGGGAAAACCGGATCGGCACTAAGAAATCAATAGGCATGTCCCCTTTCCAAATGGTCTATGGCACCGATGTTGTTCTCAATATTAATCTAGCTCTTCCAGTAATGAATTTGTGGCAATATGCAAACGAAAAGATGAATGACGTAATGAGGAGGATAAATCAAATAATTGAGGTCCATCAGAATAGGGCTGAAGTCGATGACAAACTTCAAAAATATCAAGATCATATGAAATCCCTTCTGACAAAAAGGTGAAAGATAGGAAATTTATCTCTGGACATTTAGTTTTAAAATTGGATGGTAGGAAAGAATACGCAGCTAAACAAAGAAAGTTTGATCATCTCTGGTTTGGACCATTTAGAATCTCATCTACAAAAGGGAAGAATTCTTTCCTGCTAGAGAATCTAGACGGGAAAATCTTTGACACCCCTATCAATGGGCTCTATCTAAAACATTTCATGCAATAAACATGTTAGACCGTACCATTGTATATACCAGTTTGTTTTTTTTTTCTTCCACATTTTTGTTCTTTTCCGTAGGTTAGCTAAATTTTTGTTTTTAAATAAAACTAATTTTATTTATTATTCTAGAAACAATAAAATGTCTATACTACATATCATTCTATATTGCAAAACTCTCTGATTATTCCCTCTTTGCAAAATTGTATTATTAGATGGCAGAAAAGGAGGTATTGGGATACAATGCTCAATTTTCAAAATATTTGTTTTCTCTCGAAACATGTGATAAATTAATAATTGTTTCGGTTGAAAATACAATGAAATTCAAGGTATGAACTTCTATATTTATTCTTTGGACCAAAATGATGAAGAGAATATCTTATAAATTATTAATAGGGTTGTACTCATGTGAAAAATGGTCACCTGATCAAATACTAGAAAGATATAAATCTCTAATATTTCCGAATCAAATCAAAATAATACAAAGAGAAAGAAAATAGGAATAAATAAAATTGATAATCAATAAGTAAGCCTATGTGGAAATGGGATATTTTTCAAAACCTCTAAACTTTTCATTATGTTTCCATCTAGCATATCTGAAAGCCTTTGTTCTATCCTGATTTGCAATCCCTGACATTAAATCTTCACAGAGAGAAATACTTTTCCTTGACTCACTAAGCCTAAAAAAACAGATCTTCAAAACAAGAGTGGATGAAAATATTTATGATTCCTCTAATTTTAACTGAAAGAAAGTATGTCTAGGATAATCCTGACTACTTTATCCCTTCTATTAGAATTGAACTGATTATTTTCACTAAAGGAAAATCCCTGGAAAATAAAAAATTCTCCCATAAGAACTTCCCTATAGGTGAAGGTGTTTTGAAGGTCAGGAGAGCATTAGTCGAGAGTAAATCAAAGTGGGTTGACAGACCTTCATTTCTAAATTATAAACAAATATCATCCCTCAAATGTTGTATAGAAATTGATTGCCCCCACTTCAGAAATATTAAAATATGACACAGATGGTGAAAGGAAATTCATAATTTGATTGCCCCCATTCTATCCAAAGAGATGATGAAAGGAAATTCATTTAAATGATTTCCCTTATCTCAGCAAAGAACAAATTGAAGTGGTGAAATGAAATTCAATGGGAGATGTAGATAACTTCACCGGGGTACTCAACAAGCTCACTGATAGTGAAGCAATGTCTATGATATTTGCAAGGTTGGTATACATGTATATAATGTACTCTAGTAGCTAGTTCTCTTTTCGACAAGATTTACATTCTAAACCAATAGGGGACTCCCTAAACTAAATTGTTAAATTTACTTTATCTTGATGCGAACAAGATTGAACAGAGTCTGATAGATGAGTTAAGGCTGCTTTGATTATATTAAACAAATCCAAAATTAGTTTTACGAAAAAGGAAACTTTTAATAGCCTAAACTCAGGATCGGTGAATAATTAAGTTTTTGAAATTTTTTTGAGACACTATTGAAGTCTAATATCCTTCTGTATGATTTTTCAAAGGTGTTTCCCAGAAACCCAATGATGACTCCACTAACCCAATAAAGGCACTTGGTCTACTATTCTTCCTCGCCTCGCAGGGAGACACGATCCCTAGATGGAGCCTATGTTGAAACATATTTTAAAACTATAAGCCTGAAGCTTTACCCTATCCTTTTTAATTTATCTCAGAGGTTGGTTTCCAAATGATAAATCAATTTTGTTCTTATCCTTAAGGAGAACACAAGGTCCATCATCGATTAAATTCTCCCATTGATCGAATGTTTCCTTTTTCCCCGAGTTTGTGGAGCCGCCTGATTATTAAAGGATCAAGCCACTTGGAAATACTTCAGAGTTCCATGCTTCGGAGTTTCGCGCTTTGGGCATTTATCCATGTCGCAACTTCAAAGTCTCGATACCCGAAAGGTGTTCAAAAAATCCTATTTACCACACATGTATACCTTCCTAAGATTTGATAGATCACTATGGGTAGTGGCTTGACGAAATTTTAATAAAATTAATTTGGCAATGTACGGAACAGTAAATACCCAAAAAGCTAAATCCTAATTAAAAGTTAAACAATAACTTTGTGTGTTTGGAGTTCAGATATTCACCATTCATCACACTCTAAGTTCGCGAAGTACAAACTTCTGAAATACCTTAAGAACTAAGCAGGGTTAATTAAAATTAAAGATAATTATCAGATGATTAATCACTTCACGATTTCGAGTTTCAGAGATCCTATATCGAGTTATGATCAAATATCCCGAAGTTTGAAACTCGAAAAGAATTAGAAGTTAAATACGATTAATTAAGGGGTCAAATACTATTATCTCGTGATTGACTTTTCGCTAAATTGCAGTTCAAGTAAATTCAAATCTTATTTTTCCAACCTCCCGATCGTGAACCACCAAACATTAATGGCATTAATAACAGATATACGATGTCGATTTCAAATAAGATCGCAGATCACCGCCTAGATCTTTTTCATTAAGGAAAGTGAATACATTGTCAGTAAAGGTATTTGTAAAGTCGATACACTTAAGGTGAATAATGATATTGGAATTTGAATTATAATTTTCATTTCTCACAGAACAACAAGTTTTAGCAAGTTAAGAAATTTACGCGTTTCCCTGTAACATGTAGAACAGTTCTAAGATTACAACTATCATGGCTCCATGGAAAATAGCTAAAGTGGTTGTTGAAAGCATGAATCTGAACATAGGTGTGCTATCAGACACCTGGCCGAGAACTGTAGATACCATGAAAACTTGGACGCAGGTGTTTGATATCCTACAACACGAGTTCATTAACTGCTTGAAAGAATCAGGCTATGAGGTGACGAAAACTCAGGCGATGAAGCTCAAATATATAGCTCAACCAAAGCTGCATAAAATAGCCGCACAAAAAAGGCTCATGCCATATAAAAACATGATAGGCTGGGTCCTAGAGAACGTTAATGTCTCAACTAGGAGCATCCATAATTCAAAAAAGGTTGTTTTTGGGTCCTTCCGACTGGAGCATATACAAGTGATGTAAAAATTATCCCCGGTTTTCAAACACAATTACAATGTTGCTTTCCTAAAGGAGTTCAATGAAGAAGAATGCACGCAATACGAAAATAACTACCCTGACTTAATCAAGGACTGGTGGACGCGCCTTGAGAAATTCAGAGCAGAGACCCATGGCGTATATGCCACTACATCATTAGACATTCATATGATGTATGTGCCCATGATGTTATGTAGAATTTTTGGGAAAGAAAACTCTTCTCATGTCCTGTTACCATGGGTACCAATCATGCATGAAGTTGCAAAAGGTTTTTCTTTCAATTGGGCCAAGATATTATCGGACAATTAGGCCAAGGAAATCACATAATATCAGTCGTCAAAATCCAAAGGGCAACCTACCCCTTTCTACATGTTGGTATACATTATGGATGTCATTTGTTTTATGATGTTGTTTCCTTTGATGAGCTGGAGTTGGACTCCAACCAACGTTTAGCCCATACATTTCTATCACTCCAAGTTGTGGGAGGATAAAGAAAAATATTTCTTCTACGAAATCTGCAACTATGTGGTGGTGTCGATGCATATTTCTCTCTACGGTTGCCCACCTCCTAGGATTTCAAACAAAATCATGAACAACATAGGGAAAATAGCGGACTGGCACATTGAGGAACATTTCTCCTACATCAAGGTTTTTGGGTGTTAAGTTCCCCCACATGCTTTACCAAAGTTTATGCTAGATCAGCTGATGTGTCGAGAGATATCCTATAAAACTGTAACAGGGGGAATCAACAAAGAATTAAAAGTGGCACAAAAAAAGGTATGTCTGACCTTCCCTTTACAAATTGGTATGTTCTCAATGTTTGATTTCAGCCACTCGAAAGTGGAGGTTGCATCCCTTGAAGACATTAAGATGGTTGATATTGAGTTCAAGAATCATGATCCCCACAATATCGTGGAAAACCACCTAGCTCTATACAATCTAAAGAGATACGAGCATGAAGATTCCCCACAGGATGAAATATTATGGGGATTAAGGTCATACCAGGAGGTGTTGAGCAGAGTCCAAACTCTGGCTCCAGATAAATTAGTCGATTTCTACAATTTCCAAAGATGTAGAAGAAATAGTTTACCTAAAGTCTTACAAGGAGAAACCTAGATACCTCCATCTACACAGGAATTTGTGACTTGGGGCTTAGAAACAGGAATTTCCAGTAGACAAGACACTCAAGAGAGTTTGGAGAAAACTGATGTTTTGACACATAAATCAAATACCGAATTACCAAATTCACCTGGTAATCAAACTAAATCTCAAATTGAAGCTTTGTTAAAAAAGGGACAGGAAACACCACCGTCCACATCAAATTGAAGCTTTGTTAAAAAAGGGACAGGAAACACCACCGTCCACACCAAATAAATCGGCTACTAACACAGCAAGGCAACAACCATCCACCGAGATAGGTAGTCCTATCAAGTCGATAACACCTTTACAATCCAGTCAGGGGAACCCAAATGCTAAAGTCATATTTATAGAATATCTTACTCCTATTTTGGCTGAAGAAATGCCCCCTTCTGACTTCCTTTTCAACAATAAGAAGAGGGATATAGTTAAAAGAGAAACGAACCAAAAGGAGGGTGTCACTGTCAAAAGACACAGAGTGTTGTATGATGGACAAGCCTTAGATGAGGCAGACTTCTCTATGGAAATGGAAGGCTCACTGGGGGCTTTTGCCACGGAAAATCGATGTTCAATAGGGAATCTAGAGGAACAAATGAAACATAAGAATTTGTTAGTGAGACACTTGCAGAACCAAATAAATATTGTGGAATAGAGTGTAAAAAATAAGATGAAATAGGATTTCGATCAAATCAGAGCTTATGAGAGGCATCAAATTTAGTAGCTGCAAACGAACATTGAGGAGTTTCAAAGGAATTCACAGGCTAATAGAGAATTAGCCACTCAGCAAGAAGAATTGATCAAACAACTTCAGGCCAAGGTACATTTAGCTGAAGTTACAGTAGTGGAAGTGGCATATTTTCGAGCTTAGACAATGGAGGTGCACGAGAAGCTGGAATTAGCCCAGCAAAACCTTTTTACGAAAGTAGAAGTTGTTCAAAGTTGTTATCAGGTGGTAGACCTTTATCTAAAAAACATTTACATTAAGGAGAGAGAAGCCACTACAGCTCGAGCTATGTTCCAGGAGGCCATTTTAATAGCATCAAGGGAAGAAATGGCAAAGATTCCTCGATTGTCACTTTCGGAGAAAACCCGAGGTGACATAATCCTAAAGACATGGGAGACAAATCTAGCAGAAAGCAAAAGATTAGCCAGGGAAGTAAATAAGGCTTGTGAGGAAGCATTGTCTTCCCTCAACAAGGGGTTACTGGAAGTTGAAAGAGATAGTATATCCGAGGCTCTGGGGCAGATTGGCATAGCAAAAAATCAACTTAATGCGAAAACAAGCATAGAAGAGGCCCAGACGACCATCCAATAATTGAAACAAATCGACCTTATCCATATTAACAAGTGGATATTAAATCTCAGTTTACAGCTACAGATTATATCTTTGGAAGCAAGGAAAATACAAGATAGGTTGCCTCATATAGAAAATAAGTTGTATGTTTTTTAGGCGAATGACACAATAGAACCTTCAAGGTTAGTAGTACAGCTAGTAAGTAGATGTGTCCAATATGTCGAACACGAGAAAGCTAGCACATCTGGAAACAAATGACACAACTTGCACATACTATTTCCATGAGTCGTGATCAGATTCTAGCTGTCTTCGAGATGGAGGATATGAAGAAGAAATGTACCTACCTATAGGGAAAGAGGCGGAGTAAATGATTATGGGACCTTTTGGTTTGCATATTGTAATACTTATCATTTTAGGTTATGAGAAATCTGGTCATTTTAGGTTGAGACCATTTTGTATAAATATCTAAATCAAAGACTTATTTTGGGCTTCTTCTTGCTAGATGTAATAGAGAAAAATCTCCTTTTGTGAGTATTAATACAACTAGTGCAGACTGGGATTCCAACTTTTGTGGAGTTTGAGTTATAGCTTTCTCATGTATTTCATATCTCTAGCTTTCTTATGTTATTCCTTGATGAGTGTTTTCAATTTAGTACTACTACTACTGCAATCACATTAAACTGGTTATTTGATAAGAAAACAGTTTTTTCCTCTGTATTCAATATAAGTAAATACAAGACCCGTGAGCTACTCAAATCATTGTATCTCATATCCTTTCAAGGCTACATTATTTATTTTCTCCTATTGTGAACAGGGTAAGATTCATCTTCCATTGATGCCTCATTTTGCTTCACAGTTTTGTAAGTTTCTCCCACATCATCTGATTTTATAAATCGACTCAGACAACAAATTACGGCCTCTGTCCTGCTCTGTCATTAATTTCATTTGAGGATTAATTCATATATAACTAACGGAAGAAAATTCACCTTTTAAAAACATTCCTTAATATTTCTGATGCATGACATTATTCTTTGAGCCTTAAGTTTAATCTCAGGAACAACAGGGCCAATGGTCAGAGCCCTAAGCACAGCTAAAAAGGGTTGCGTCCAATAGAGTTGTGGTGGACTCTATTATAGCTATTTTGAACATATGGAAGGCTATCATCACATGTACATGGATACTTGGAGTTGTACATGTGCAGAATATGCACAATCATCTTATTGACCACTTCCAATTGCCCATCTGTTTGGGAGTGAAAGGCAATCAATTTTATCAAATTGGTGTCCATTAGAGACCACATGTTGGACCAGAATGTACTAAGGAACCTATTGTTTCTATCTAAAATAATGGTATGTGGTAGCCTAAAATGAACCCAAACATGCTCAAAGAAGCTCCTATAAATGACCTCGATTGTGATACTCTTTTTACATGGTGTCAAAATGGCCATATTAGAGAATATATCGATAACCACAAAGACACAATTGTGGCCATGTTTGGTCAAGGCAAAACCTAACATGTAATCCATGGATATTGTCTCCCAGGGATTGTCAGGGATAGGGAGAGGAGTGTACAACACTTTCTTCTTGATGAATGGTTTGGTGATGGAACAGGTGTTGCACGATCTAATATATTGGTTGGCGTCCCATCGAAGCTTTGGATAGTAGAAATACTTATGAATTATTTCTACTGTCTTCTCCACACCGAAGTGCCTTTCCACCTGACTGTGATGTGCCTCCTAAATTAGTTTTTCATGCTCACTGGAAGTAACACAAAGATGGCCTAAATAGAAAAAGAGTGCATCCTAGAGGTGGATGTCTAGGACTTGTTTCCCTACTCTCAGTGTATGATAAGTAGTGGTGAAGTAAAACTCATTATTGTATAATTGTGGCCACTTGAAGGTCATGTGTGCATGAGAGTTAAGAATTGTGGTTGGCGCCACAACTAGGGGATAACTAAGGTAGTCTGCAACATGGTCGATGTTGTTGTTCTTGTACTTGATTTTCAAGTGGAATCATTGCAAGTATGTGGACCACTTCTAATGGTGGTAATTCTATAACTTTCCTTTTGTCTGCATGAATTACAGAGTCTTATGATCAATCTAGATGATCGTTTCCTTTCCCATAATATAATGCTTCCACTGTCAACATGCCTACACAATGGAGTATATCTCCTTATCATAGGTGGGATATCTGGGGAAATCATCAGATAGGGTTTCAATATGGTAGGCCATCGAATGTCATTTCTAAGTCAGGAATGAACCAATACCATAGTTGATGGCATCTTGTCTCAATATCAAATGGATGTTGTAGGTTTGGAAATATGAGGACTGGTGCGGAGCAGAGGTAGTGTTTTAAATCCTAGAATGATTTCTATTGTGATTCAAACCAAGTAAACTTGGATTCATCGCCACTTTTGGTCACTTGACTTAAGGGCCAAGCAATATGAGAGAACCCCAACAAGAGACTATGGTAGAAGTTGGTGAGGCCCAAGAACCTATGGAGATCTATCGCAATTGTTAGGGACATGCAATTGTGAATGACTTGGATCTTGGTTGGGTCCACATGCACCCCATGTTCATCTATGATGTATCCTAATTATTGAGTTATTTGTAGCCAATTGTGAATGACTTGGATCTTGGTTGGGTCCACATGCACCCCATGTTCATCTATGATGTATCCTAATTATTGAGTTATTTGCATGTCGAATGAGCATTTCTCCATATTGACATATAACTTGTGTTGCCACATGGTGCTCAAGACCTGTTGAATGTATTACATATGTTATGCCTAGGTTCGACTAAAGATGAGGATGTCATCCAAATATATGACCATAAAATAGTTTGTGAATGGATTCAAGATATCATTCATCATCCTCGTGAATGTCACTAGAGAATTAGTCAATCCAAAATGCATGACCAACCACTCAAAAAATCCTTCTTTATATTTGAAGGTTGTCTTCCATACATCAATTTCTTCTATCGAAACATGGTGGTAGCCTAACTTCAGATTAATATTACTAAAGAACTTGGCACCCTTAAGTTGATCAAGAAGATCGTAAATCTAGGGGATCAAGTATCGGTTCTTGACAGTGATTTTGTTCAGGTATCAATAATCAATATAGAGTCATCATGTGCCATCCTTCTTTTGCACCAACACAATTGGGCTCCCACAAAGTGAGGAGCTCGGTCAAATGTGTCCCTTTTGGATGAGCTCATGAATTTGATGCTTTAGTTGAACCTCATTCTCTAGAAGGGATCATTTATGTATTAGACCATTGGGTAAGGGAGCACCATGTAATAAGTCAATGGGTTGTTTGACCTGACCGTACATAGGCACCCCTATAGGTGAGGTGAAGATGTTTCTATATTCATCTAAAAAAAAATCCACCTACTTCTGCTATGTAGAGAGATAATGAGTTGAAGTTGTGGTGGTTGTGGTGACCTTTCGTTCACCTTCCTACTAAACCATGGAGAGGACAAGCTTTTTAGTCTAAGATATTACCTTTCGACACTATTTTCTCAAGATCAATGAAATTGTAGTAGTCAAAACTACCTTCGGTACCCTATGGGGATGACCTCCCAAAGTAACAATGACACTATGGGGTTGGGACTCATAAACAACATGATGTTTCCACATATAGGGTTGTCCTAAGAGAAAAACACAAACTTCAAGTGGGGAAACATCGTAAAATACCTCATCTTTGAAGGGCTTGATGCCAATAGGTGACACTATTAGTTGATGCAAACGTATCATCCCTGGCTCAACCAACCAATAGTGTATGATTGGGGGTGTGGAATTTTCGATAGCTTCAATATCTTGATGATGTTGACTAAGATCAGTTTCTTCTTACTCCCACTATCAACAACAAAATGTAGTTGGGTCCACTTCACCCATATCTCTGAATGGAAGAGGCACTCCTCCTCCTCAAGCTCCTCTAACTCTTCTAGTTGTATCTTTGTAGTTGTCATGGTAGCACTGGGTTCTTCATCAATGATCTTCTTTCCCTTATCCTATTTTGAATCAGAGTTTGAGTTAGGGTTTGTCTCTTTTTCTTTAAGTTCATGCAAGCCAAGGAAAGGAGGAATACTCAATTTGAAATCATTTTCACCCATAGCCTTTGTGATGGTGTAAGGCCCATATTGGATTGGTTTGAGCTTCATGTGGGGTCTTGTGAGGCACTATTTCTGCAAATGTAGCAATACCTTGTCACCAACTTGAAACTTGTGTGTAATTTGATGTTGGTCATGTCGTGTCTTATACTTGGCATCGACCATTTGTAAGATATCATGAACTTGTTGTTGGAGGTGTTGTATCCATTCAACAATTTTGGTTTCTTTGTCTATCTCAGTCTAAGAATGGGAGGACTATGTTGGTGAATATGGAACATAAAGAGCTACATCAATGGGGGGCAATGGTTGGAACCCCAAGCACACCTGAAAAGGGTTGTGGCCAATAGAGTTGTGGAGGGATCTGCTATAGCTATGTTGAACATATGGGAGGATCTCATCCCATGTACATAGATGCTTGGATTTGTACATGCACACGATATGCACAAGCATCTTATTGACAACTTCTATTTTTCCATCTGTTTAGGGATGAAAGGTAGTTGATTTTGTCAACTTGGTGTCCATCAAAGACCATAGGCTAGACTAGAAGGTACTAAGGAACTTATTGTCCCTATTAGAAATAATGATCTCGGGTATCCCAAAATGAACCCAAACAAGCTGAAAGAAGATCCTAGAAGTGGCATCGATTGTGATACTCTTTTTACATGGTGCCAAAATGGCCATCTTAGAGAATTGATTGATAACCACAAAGACACAATTGTGACTATTTTTGGTGGAGGTAAAACATGCATGTAATCCATGGAGACTGACTCCCATGCATTGTTGGGGATAGGGATAGGAGTGTACAACCATTCTTCTTGATGGATGGTTTAGCGATGGCACGGGAAATGCATGAAATAATAGACTGGTTGACGTCCTATCGAATATTTGGCTAGTACAAATACTTCTGAAGTACTGCTATTATCTTCTCCACACATAAGTTCCATGCCACTTGACTATAATGTGCCTCCAAAATTAACTTTCCATGCTCGCTTGAAGGAACACAAAGATGGTCTGGATAGAAGAATAGTACATCTTGGATGTGGAAGTTCGAGATTTGTTTTCCTGCACTCACTGCATAATAATTAGTAGCAAATTTAAAGTCACTATTATATAATTATGGCCACCCAGAGGTCTCGTCCCCATGCGAATTAAGAACTATGTTTAGCACCACAACCGAGGGCCGACTGAGGTAGCCTATAACATGGTTGGCATTTCCCTTCTTGCACTTAATGTTTAAGTCAAATTGTTGCAAGTATGTGGAACACTTTTGATGGTGTTCATTTTGTAACTTTCCCTATCTCTACATGAATTGTAGAGGCTTGTGATCAATGTGGATGATCATTTTCTTTCCCATAATATAATGCTTCCACTATCGACATGCCTACACAATGAAGTACATCTCTTCGTCATAGGAGAGATATATGTGAACAACATCAGATTGCATTTTATTTTGATAGGCCACAAGAAGTCCATGCTAAGTGAGGACTACACTGATAACATCGTTGAAGGAATATGTCTCAATCTCAAATGGTTATTGCAAGTCTGGAAATATGAGGACTGGTGCAGAGCAGAGCTGGTGTTTCAGATCCTGGAATGCTTTCTATTGTGATTCAGACCAAACAAACTTGGCTTTAGCTCTACCCTTGGTCACTTGACTTAAGGGAAAAGAAATATGATAGAACCCCAACATGAAGTTAAGACAAAAGTTGGTGAGGCCCAAGAAGTTGCAGAGCTCTGTTAGAGACGTTAGGGTTATCCAATTGTGAATGAATTGGATCTTGGTTGGGTCCACATGCACCCCATGTGCATCCACAATGTATCTTAAGTATTGAATGCTCTACATGCCAAGTGAGAATTTCTCCATATTGGCATATAAATTGTGTTGCCGCAAGGTTCTCAGGACCTATTGAATGTGTTGCAAATGTTATGCCCAATTCTGGCTAAAGGTGAGGATTTCATACAAATATTAATGTCATTGTAGAATTACTTAAGCCTAAAGTCATGACTAGCCACTCAAAAAGGCCTTCTTTATATGTGAATATTGTCTTCCATACATTATTTTGTTCAATCAATACTTGGTGGTAGCCTGACTTCATATCAATATTAGTAAATAAATTGGCATGCTTAAGCTGATCAAGAACATAATCAATATGGGGGATCGGGTATTGGTTCTATATAGTGATTTTTTTCAAGGCTGTATAATCAATACAAAGTTGTCATGTCCCATCCTTCTTCTGCACCAACACAATTATCCTCCCACAAGGTGAGGAGCTTGGTCGAATGTGGTCCTTTCATATGAGCTCATGAATTTGATGCTTTGTTTCCTCATTCTTCGGAAGGGAACATCTATACATTAGACCATTAGGTAAGCTATCACCATGTATCAATTCAATTGGATGTTTGACCTAATAGTGTAGAGGCATCCCTATAGATGAGGCAAAGATGTCTCTATATTCCTCTAAAACCTTGTCCACCTAATTCTACTATGTATAAATACTTTGTGTTGAATTTGTGGTGGTAACGGTGACCTTCCATTCACCTTCTGAAAAAAACATGAATAGGACAAGCTTTCCAATCTAAGAGGTTACCTTTCAACATTGTTTTGTTGAAATCAATGAAATTGTAGTAGTCGAAACTACCTCTGGTACCCTCTAGGGCTGACCTCCTAAAGTAAAAATGACACTACGAAGCCATGACTCATAAACAACATGAGGTTTCCACCTATATGGTTTTCCTAAGATAAAATCACAAACTTTGAGTGGGGAAACATCACACAGTGCCTCATATTTGAAGGGTTTGATGTCATAGTACACGCGAAACTATTGGGCCTCATATTTGAAGGGTTTGATGTCATAGTACACGCGAAACTATTGGTAGATGCGAAGGTCTCTTCCCTAGCTCAACCAATCAATGGTGTATGGTTGGGGTTGTGGCATCGTCGATAGATTTAATATCTTGATGAACTCAGCTGAGATCAGTCTCTTCTGGATCCCACTATAAAAAATGAAATGTAGTAGGGTCCCCTTCACCCACATCTATGAATGGAAGAGGTGATCCCCTCCTCAAGCTCCTATGAATCTTCTAGTTGGATCTTTGCATTTTTGATGGTAGCACTAGGTTCTACATCGATGATTTGTTTTCCCTTATCTTATTTTGAACCAGAGTCTGAGTCAGTGTCTGACTCTTTTTCTTTAAGGTCAGATAACAATGATTTCTCTGAGTGACATTCATCAATGGTGTGCCAGGGGATTTTGTGGAACTCACACCACTTTCTAGTGTCCTTCTTCGTGCCAGGGGATTTTGTGGAACTCACACCACTTTCTAGTGTCCTTCTTCAGCTTCCCATTACCCTTATTTTCCTACGCCTTAAACTAGTTGTCTCGATGTTGGATCTCCTTGCTCTGTTATTTTTTCTATGAGTTAGGGTTGGCTTTACCATGCTTCTGTTGTGGAATATTTACAAACCTGAACTCCCATTTATTCCTCTACTTGAATTTATGCTCAATTTTGACAGCATCTCGATAAGTGGCTCTCTGTGAGGATATTTCCAAGAAATCCATATATGCTTGGGTGTACCTGTGCATTCCATTATGATACTTCGCAACCAAATGTCTCTTAGAGTCTCATATACCTAGATTTGAGTGAAAGGTATGGAAGATATTGGTGTACTTAGGCATCGTCCAGTCTCTCTCTTGTAGTATAGTTGTCCATCTCATTTATTGTTCATCATAGTTTCCAACATGGTAGAAATACTCCTTGAGGGTGTCAAAAAAGGTTTCCCAAGTGGGTTATATGATGAATGTTGTAGACTCATCCACATTATGTCTCTCCTAGTAACATTCCCACCAATATTTGACATGGGGAAGGGATTTAAGGAGCACAAAGGTGATCTTTTTTATGTTGAATGTTTTTTAGACAGGTTAGTAACCCTCTAACAAATTTAACCATTTTTCCAAACTATCTTCATCGATTTGGCCTTCCAATAAATCTATATCAAAGTTAACTTATACCTTGAAGGGTGTCTCTCCTCTGAAATACTTGGTGAAGGTGCCTTGATTGTTGTAAGCAATCATCAAATGATCTAAGTGAATTTTTCCATCATCTCATTCCTCTTTCATGTAATGACTTCCTTGAGTAACATCTTGAAAGGATATCTTGATCCATTATATCTCTTTTCCCATGCCATGGGAGGAAGATCGGACTAGAAAGAGCAGTCATCCCCTAGTGAAACCAGCTCAAAATCCAACTCTCTATACCCTGACCTCATCGGGGACATGAACCAAGAAACAACAAGGAGTAGATTGATCTGATACCACTGATCTGGATTGTATAGGGAATGAAATGAAACACACATAGAAATATAACAAATATCACATTAATACAATGAAAATCCAACTTTTATTAATGAATAAAATAGTATAATACTATAGAACACAAACTTGATAGAATGGTGGTAGGTTATCTTTGAAGAGAGAGAGAGAGAAAGAGATGTCGGATATGCTCATTTAAAAGATTTTAATACAAGAGGCTAAAAGAATGACCTTTTAACATAAATTAATAACCCTAAAGGTCCAAAACCCTAACCCTATAAATCAAAGCACCAAAAGGTTTGTGGGCCCCGAGGTGGTTAGTTGATACATCAATTTCCTAGGGGCACAAATTTTGCATACAATATTTGTTTAGGGCACATAGTAGCTCCTTGAAAAGATACAACTAAGGACTATAATGTTGTGGCATGGCCACAGTGTGTTAAAGACAAACCTAGTCCCTTAAATTTCCCAAAAACGATCATTAGGGGCCTCAAAAAAAAACCATATGTTTAGGACTTAGAAAATCATAATAAAAATGCCAAGATGGATAATCGTGTTGAGTCAACAGAAGAGGTGAGTGGTAACCAATATCCACCAAGATTAGATCCATGAATTCATTTGAGGACACTCTTTAAACGTAGGGTTACAATGATATGGTGCTCTCATACCAGCTATGAAGTGCCTCAATATTTTCCTTGCATTATAGTGCTAGCAAGGATATGAAACATGGGATACTTCACTTAAATAAACCTAATTTTTTTGGAGATATATACTATATATACATAACACTTCATTCTCTATCCAATAACACACCTCTTCATCACAGATCATGGCTCCTAAAGGATATTTTCACACATAATTCTCCTTCAAGTATGGGATGCAGCACAACATGACACCTATATGCTCACGCAGTCATTTTCAAATCCATGACATGGAAAGATTTTGTATACAATAGCAACCCACTCATAATTATGAACAACAACCTTTCCATTGGGAGCTAGCCACAACAACAACAAAGCCAACAATTAGAACTAGCAAGGGAGCAATCTACTTGGATATTTTACTATGCTACACATCATTACTCTCTAGAAGGGGTCAGAATGTTTTCATAGTACTACAAGGGTACCAATTTCTCATTCTCTACATATGAATTCACCTATTGAGGATCATGTTGTCCTCCAGCTCAGTCGTAGCAATAATCACACAATAATTCTCTTTACTATTTACTTTCTACACCATGAGGTGAACTCACCTTGCCCGACAATTTGTACACTTTTCACATCACATCTTGTCAAGTCTGCAAAACCTCTAGCTCAACCCTTATGTTCCATATGAAATTACACTGATTTATTTCACATGGCTACTTTATTTTCATAAGACCTTTGTGTATCCCCATATTTTTGGTGTTTTCTTAGCCATATGTATGGACACTCACATCTTGTGGCTATACCGGGCCATCTACATCTCTCATATGCAATAGTCTCACCACGATTTTCAAGAACCCTCACATATTCTCCTATAATGCCTCCATAAAATTACCACTAGTAGAAGGTACCATCCTTATTCTTTCACTTATGTGTCCTTGTGACTATAGTGTTTTGCTAGTAGTTGGTGCATACTTTGGAGCCCATGCTTCACCATTATACTCACACATGTATAGATCAACAGTTGACCACTCCCTTTAGTCACAAGCAACCACATCCATAACAACACCATGATCCCTATGTAGTCACAATTCATCCTTTCATGTAGCATTGATGCAGCGGTCTTCCCCATTGGAAGTGCCCTTTCAGCTATCAAGAAATTCATCATGGGATTGTGCCCATCCTTCTAATACACCTTCACACTAGTGAGTTGTCTACAGATATTTGCAACATAGCACTATGAGACAATATCAATATCACACACCAATTCCAACATATCATACCAGCAAGATTTCTCACATTAGGTACCAACTCTTTTCATCTCAATCATTACTACTCCACTTCTTGTGATTCCCACAGATCATGCAAGTTACTACCCTTATGTTACAACTCTAAATATATACACAAATTCTCATGATGATGTTCTTATCAACTCTCTCTTTTCTAGTAGCATCACCCAGTTGACTCTTAGGTTTCTAGTAGCATATCCTCCCTACACCTCCAGCTTCAGAGTGATCCATAGTCATCATCTTTTGTACTTTGCATCACATCTTTAATAGCTAGAGTTATACCCAACAATTGCAAGTAACATCTTTCTCTTTTGTGTTTTCATTCTTAAACCATGAGGAAAGAAAAGAACTATAGTAGGAGGAATCAATGTATATGGCTAAGGTGACCTCCCCAAAGTGGACTTTCTCCTCAACCAAGCAACACCCATCTCACTCAATAATAATTCCACAACTTCCAATACTTCAAGGCGGGGTCTCCTCATTTCCAGTTGTGTTAGTTATTAGTTATTGATGTGTAGCATGTAGTTGCATCTTTAAATCCTTGGGACTATGTCAAGAGTTGTAAATTTTATTTATTTTTCAACCCTTGGATTGTGTGCATCTTAAGTGGACCCATATTCCTATTTTTGTTTCTCTTTGGAATTATCTTGCTATAAATTAATTATTGTCTCAAGATATTCACTTCACTTCTTAACTAAGGTTTTCTTTTCAAAGCTACATCAAAATTCTTAACTAAGATTTTCTCTTCAGAGCTAGATCAATGAATACATCAAGATTTGTTATATTCAAAAAAATTAACCTAAATTTAAATCCATTTTTTCACATAGTGTCATATGATTCCAATCCATTAAAATATGCACATAGTTACATCTCTTCCAATCCATTAAAATATGCAAATAGTTACATCTCTTCCAATCCATTAGCATATGCAAATGAAAATAACTACATCTCATGTTCAATTAGAAACCTTATTTATATTTTATAAGAAGCTTGCCTTTGTCCAAGGGAAATAGGTGTGAGGGGGAGTCTCCATGGTCCCAGAGGAAATAGGTTGTTTTACTACGCATGGGGGCTAGGAAAGATCTCTAATAATATCGTCAAGGCATATTTATTATGGATGGGTCTATATATCACAAAGGAAGAAGGAATAGACCCATCCATATTTTATAACCAAGATCTCTAAGATGCTTGATCACCAGTTTTGAAAAAATATCCTTCCTTCACATCAAAAGAGAGCATAATATCTCAGCTGATCATCGGGCTAAAGTTTCCTCACATTTAAATTTGGGAATGTTGGTTAAATATGGGGTAATGTCCTCTAACCCCATTCCTTAAACAAATTTGGACTTTAAAATATCCTTCCTTTCGATGCAAAGTAAACAAATTTGGACTTTAAAATATCCTTCCTTTCGATGCAAAGTAGTGACAGGACACATAAGGGACAATTTGGTAAGTGATCCTTGTTTCTCCCACACTTGAAGTGTTAGCTAGCTCGAGGTAAAATTGCAATCAATATATGTGAAGTTGTACCGAATTGCAATGGAATTTTTTTGGTGGGAAGGAAGGTTTTCCTACTCTGGTGGGTCTGGTGTGGGTGCTCCAGCATGGTGGTTGTTTGGGGTATAAGGACGTCAGGTGGTTTCGAGTGTTGGGTGTGTGGCTTCAATGGGATTTGGAAGGCAATGCGCATGGGTTGTCAAGCTTCCTCAACACCAACGGTCTTCCTAGAGTTGTCTAGAAAAACTCAAGTTCCTCAATTTCATTTTCCTATTTCCATTGTATCTATCTTTCAAGTTTTATGTTTCCATAGAAAGCCTTCCTTTCTGGTTTTTAGAAAAGTTGGAATTGGGGTTAAAATTCTATGGGTTTTGGTTGGTATTGAGAATTGTGTTGGGGAGCTTTTTTCAGCTCATCATCTTTAGTTTCTCTATGTAATGTCTTTATGTAGTTAATATGGGTGATATAGAATGGATAGAAGTGAAGAAGATCAATTGCAGGGATGAGGAGGGCCAGTCAATCTCTCTACAACATCAATTTGAAACTAACAAAGCTAGAACATGTATTATTTGGAAGTATGACCAATGCTTTAGAATTTCTCTAGGTGTAGATGCGATGGACTCTCTCTCTCTCTCTCTCTCTCTCTCTCTCTCTCTCTCTCT
>CBVK0104015151.1:0-10362 GCA_900067695.1 Picea abies
CATAACTCATATCACAACCATTAGAATCTTTTCATAAAGAGTTCAAAACGCTTTTGCATTGTATATTCAATTTAACTCCAAGAAATTAGAAAGTCCTCCTGCTAGGAGGGAAGGCTCCTCTCCGGTCAGTCCTCTTTTCATTTATCTTTGGAATAATATATATAGGTAGATTGCATCCAGGATTCAAAATGAATCAAATTCCCTACAGTTCTAAAAATAAACATCATTTACAAAAAAGGAGTAACGTGTAACAATTGTACTCCTATTTTATAGGGAACGTTATAGACAAAACTGACATATTCGAGGTTTTCACTTTGACCGCCACATGTCTATATCATTACAAAATTCTATGAAACATACTCAATTTAGTCTGAGAACTATTTCAGATTAGTGATTTCTTCCTTTAAAGTGTCAAGCCACATCGGTTGGTTTTCTCCAACGCTCTCAATTGCCTCGGCTTTAACCTCTATCTTTTGTCTCTTTCTCCTTTTCCTCTTGACAGCTCGCATGTGATGCTCATCAACATATCCATTGATGGTTAAATCCTTCATGATGGGATTTAATCTGACCTCTTTATCTACTTCCAGCTCTTCTGTAGGCTTTGTATGAAATTTCGTTGCTAATACTCGTGCAACCAGCTTCTCTTTCTTCTTCAATGATGAATCTATCATATTAGTTGAAAATTATGGTTCGTTGGAGGCCACTAAGTCTGATTTATCCATTTTCCCCAATTTTGCAGAAAACATAATCTTATCTCCCTTAATTGTACAGAAATTAGGGAGCTGATCTGATTTGTAATTACCCCATTCAGGAATGAAGTGTCGATTGCACCAAATACAGTAATTTCATTCATATTTTGAAAGACGGTAGTCATAGAGTTCCAATCGTGAATTACTGACAAAATTAATTACAGGTACGACGACCTGTCATGCTTGACCAATCTATTCTAAATGATCAGCCTTTGAATCAGTTATCTGGCAGTGCTCACCTGGCATCGCATGGATGAAAATTACTCAAACAAGTGGCGTGAAGTGATTTGACCGATCGTCCCTTTCCCCATGCGATTCTTGGATTTGACATATATCAAATGATTTTTTGACACATGACATCGGGTTGGACTGGGGTGGTTTCAAGATTACCTGCTTTTCCCCCCGATATGTATCTGGTGGCACCATGTACCTTTGGAACAAAACCGTGGTATTCTTATCGGCTCGCCTCTAGGATATTAACCAGTGCACTACTTCTCCACTCGATGCGTCCTTCGACCGTTGATTTGGCAATAGTCAGGATCACGACCTGTCGGACCCCATCTACTTCACCTTTCTGCTATATTTAGCTATGTCTTCCGGATGTAGCTTTGTCCGCCAATCTGACATTCCTCCATACTGACTTAGCCTCCTGCTAAGTTTTGAGGCTGGGTCTCCAAAAGAAAATTTTACAGTGATAACATGGGCTCCAACTGGGGATACTACCCTCCCTGTGAGGTAGCAAAGAACAATAGTCCTTGTACCTTATCCATTGGGCTTCTCTCATAACAGGTGTGTACCATGCTCTAATCTAGATATTGAACGTTGGATATACTGCTAAAATTTAACTAAATACTTTATTTAGGAATCTAAACTTGAAAATTCTTGATCATCAAGCTTATTCTCACCTACCTACCCTAACTGCTAAAGTGAAATGCTAGTCGGGTGAAATGAAAGTGCCAATGCAGCCATGCCAGCATTTTATCCAGTGCTTGTTTTCCTTGCACATGCTTGCTCCAAAGACCTTTTACTGATAATTCATTCAAAAATTCATCCAAAAATCCAAATTTCAAAAAATTAAAAACATTTGTACCATTTACTGCCTCCAACAAAATTTCAAATGGATCCTATAAAACATGCACAAAACAACAATCATGTTTTGCCCCTTCCACTGCATGCTTGTTTTTATGTGATTTAACCTGTTGATTTCCACCAGGAGGCTGAAACATCTATTGAGATTGCTGGAAATAACAATCTTCTGAGTCAGAAGACATTGCTAACTGAAATGAAACTTCAAGTGTAAAGCAATCCATATCTAATACTGACATTGATTTGTTGTCCTCTTTATTCTTAAGCTCACAACCCATCATAACATGTAGATTCAGACTATAAATATTTTCCATATAGCATGCCATAGGTTCATGAGACACATGAGGGACCACTTCTTTTTTAGGAGTTAAAACAGAAGGACGAGCTTCATTCTCAAGTGTTTGTTGTTCTTTCTCTATTTCTTTTGTTCTGAGAACATTTTCAAATGAAATGGAAACAATAGGTTTGTCTACTCAATGAAATGGAAACAATAGGTTTGTCTACTCTTCCATGCATATCAACAAACACATTCATACATCCTCGAATATCTTCAAATATGACAGCCATATTGCATGTATCAATGATATCCTCTTGGTCATCAAACAATTCTGATTTGGTTTTATTAACCTTATGGAAATTTGCTCGAAGATTGTCATTTTGACTTTCAAGTGAATGAATGGAAATAAGTTCTTGTTCATAATCTTCTTGCAAATGCGAAAGGCTAACAGCATGAACTATTTCACAGTCTAGAGTTCCCATGGATGCATTTTCAAAACCATGATTTTCGAAAAAAACAGATAAAACAACTGCCCCTTCATTATCTTTCTGTATTTATGATTGAGAAGTGGCATACACTGTCTTGTTGCTTTCCTGAAACTCTATGTTAGTTGTTTGTTCAATGCTTGAAGTTTCCATATATGCAATTTCAAAATCCCCATATGTGTCTAAGTCATTTAAGAATTGAAAAACCACATCATTCTCAAGGGAAGAAAGACAACTTTGAAACACTCTGTCTTGCTGGAAATCTTGTTGTATATCTACATTAAGCTCAAGAGAAGGGTGATGACCTTTAATAGCAATTTCTTGATCAACTTCATCTTCATTTTCAAGTTGATAGTTGGGCATAGGCTGCAAATATGAACCGAAATAACCATCTATGTAATCAACCATGTGATCATTTACTGCATGTGAAGGTTGTTGATCCTCCTTACTGACAACAATTTGCTCGTGTAAAATAGTGACATGGCAGTCAGACTTTCTTGCTTCTTCTGTTATCTGATGATTTTCTTTCAATAATTCAAAGGAAGAAAAACATAATGGAAGATGGTTTTCATTTGTAAGTCCACTGCATTTTGGACATCCGACATCATACCTAGAGGATTTTTTATTCGAAACATTTTTCTTCAGTGTTTTGAAGGAAGAAAAACATAGTGGCAAGGTTCCTTTGTGTGATTCAAAACCTTCTTCATTTTCTTCACTGTTATCATATACACAATTTAAATTTCTTTGGGTCACTGAACACACTCATTTTCATATTCATCTCTGACCAATGGCTGTAATTTCTTGTCAATTAGTTCCAGCATATCAGCGTGATTTGGCATCAACATACAATCATTTTCCTCAATGATGATCTTAGAATTTTCTTTCAACAATTTAAATGAAGGGGAACATAGAGGTAAATCATTTCCTACACCTGGTTCAGAACTTTCTTCTTTGCAACTTTGATATGTAAGTTGATGGATATTACTATGAAAAGGAACATTTTTAGGGCGAGAACACGCAGTTGGCTATGCTAATAAGTCAACCTCATAATTATCACCATATTCATCATATATAGGCAGATCAGCAACACCTGCAATGTCATCTAGAAAGAAAAAACTTGGAGCATCAACTTGCTCTTCAACAGAGTGATTTGCATACTCATCTTCTTGACTGTATATAAATGAATATATGAAAGAATCAGCTTTATGCTTGTCATGTGGTGTATCAGAAATCACATAAGATTTTTCCCTTTCAACAAGTGGAATATAATCTTCTGCAAAATCATTAGCATTCAAAGTTTCAAGAGGACCTATGATGCTATCAAGTTTATGATTCAGATTCCAATCAACTATTTTATGTTCATTTCCATTATCATGTCTTGGAGCACCCAACCCTTCATTTAGAATATGTTCACATGCTAGGATATTGTGTTGAATTTCTTGAGCATCATTAAACATTTGTTGTAAGGTCTCAGGTATTCTTTCCATCAGGAGGAAAGACAAATATGGGTGGAGAGTAGTGGCATACTGGAGCCTAGAAGTAGCTTCAGTGGGTTGAATATTTTCGGGAAAATCATAGTAAGTACTAGAAAACCTTCTACTAAATGAAAAAATGGTCTCAGTGATTTTTCCTTTCAAGGCATAGAATTATGTAAGTTGCAAGTCTAGAAATTTCTTCTTACCCCAGAACTTCGAAAAAACACCCTTCAATTCTTCCCATGATCCAATTTTCCCCGGTTGCAAATGTTTGAACCATTATTTGGTATCTCCTTTAAACGATTGAGAGAAATCCCTCATACAAACATCATCGTGATCAATTTCAAACAAATCTATAAAATGCTCAAAACCTTGGATGTGTTTTTTGGCTGTGATGGTACCATGTTCCCCATCAAACACAGATAGGTACTCATAGTAATTTGGAGGAAAATCGTGAAGGATGTGGGGTAATTTCAAGGGTCTGTACCTGTGATGGATATTTTTGGGTGCCGAACCAAACACAAGAGATGCAATATCGGCCTTGGTCTCATGAGGTTTATCTGCTTGTTTGTAGCTATCATATAGTTCAGGTGGGAGATTTCGATCAAGATCAGCAATGAACTGAGGAGATATTTGTATAATCTTAAGAGAAGGATAGGAAACTTCAAGATTATCATGATCATTTTTTGCATATAGCATATGAAGAAAAATTTGTCTAGCATGCTCAGGCAAGGACCAAAAGCAACTTATAACAAACAACAAAATGCCTTGGCAAATTTTCCATTTTAAGTACTTGTTTTCTTCCATAATTCCTTTTCATACCTTTGTTAAGGGTTTCATCTTCGAACAATGGAGTCGTCAAGGATTTTTTGCAAGGTGGATTCTGTATTGAGAGTGGAGTCGCCAGTAAAATTTAAATTTATGGATTCTTCTACCAGTGGAATCTCTAAATCGTATTTGAAGCTTGAGTGGAATCGCCAATAAAATCTTCATGCTACTAAGTCTTTGGGCAGTGGAGTCGTCATAAAAATTATGAATTCTAGATTCTTGAAAATGGAGTCGCCAGGTGAATGATGTACAACCTTTCTGTGTCTGAATACTCTTCACCATCAGTACTTAAATTTGAACTTTGTCGTTTCTCCCAAGGAATATTTCACCTTCATTCCCCGACAACGGCACCAGAATGTTAGCACTCTATAAATTTTGTCTGATTGATAAACAAACAATAGAGGTAATTGTTTCAACCTAATTTAGATATGGGCACTAGCCTGCTCAACTCAGAGAGGGCTCTCTCGTGTCACTGGGTGTTTTTTTAGCAATCAGTGGCTAGATTTGGCTTGTTTTGGAGGTTTTTATAAAGTTGTTGGCAAGGAAAGGGAGGGACACTTAGGGCTATAGATTCGAAAATAAATAAACAATAGAAATCCATTGGAACTATCCAGACGAGAAAGGCTAAATGAGGCAATGAATCTGAGTTGTAAATTGAAATTTTGCAGGGTGAAAGAAGAAAAAGGAAAAATAATTAACCACATCATAGCATTATTGAAACGATTTCTGAATTAGCTAGGAAGAGAATCACATAGTTTTAAATTGCTTAAGTCAAGAGCATCATCAGATGAATTCCGGACCTTTGACTCTCCAATTTAAACATAAGAAGATGCAAATGGAATTTTAAAGACACAAGAAATACACACTATGAGAGAAAATATAACTCATATCACAGCCATTAGAATCTTTTCATAAAGAGTTCAAAACGCTTATGCATTGTACATTCAATTTAACTCCAGGAAATTACAAAGTCCTCCTGCTACGAGGGCAGGCCCCTCTCCGGTCAGTCCTCTTTTCATTTATCTTTGGAATAATATATATAGGTAGATTACATCCGGGATTCAAAACGAATCAAATTCCCTACAGTTCTAAAAATAGACATTAGTTACAAAAAAGGAGTAACGTGTAACAATTGTACTCCTATTTTATAGGGAATGTTATAGACAAAACTGACATATTCGATATTTTCGCTTTGACAACCACATGTCTATATCATTACAAAATTCTCTGAAACATACTCAATTTAGTATGAGAACTATTTCATATTAGTGATTTCTTCCTTTAAAGTGTCAAGCCATGTCGGTTGGTGTTCTCCAACACTCTCAATCACCTCAGCTTTAACCTCTATCTTATGTCTCTTTCTCCTTTTCCTCTTGATAGCTCGCATGTGATTCTCATCAGCGTATCCATTGATGATTAAATCCTTCATGATGGGATTTAATTTGACCTCTTTATCTGCTTCTGACTCTTCTGTGGGCTTTGTATGAAATTTCATTGCTAATACCCATGCAACCAGCTTCTCTTTCTTCTTCAATGATGAATCTATCATATTAGTTGAAAATTATGGTTTGTTGGAGGCCATTGGGTCTACTTTATCCATTTTTCCCGATTTTGCAGAAAACATAAGCTTATCTCCCTTAATTGTACCATTTTTCCCGATTTTGCAGAAAACATAAGCTTATCTCCCTTAATTGTACAGAAATTAGGGAGCTAATCTGGTTTGTAATTACCCCGTTCAGGAATGAAGCGTCGATTGCCCAAAAAAAAGGAATGTCATTCATATTTTGAAAGACGATAGTCATAGAGTTCCAATCATGAATTACTAACAAATTTACTTACATGTACGACGACATGTCACGCTCGGCCAATCTATTTTGAATGATGAACCTTCGAATCAGTTATCTAGCGACGCTCACCTGGCATCTCATGGATGAAAAGTACTCATAGAAGTGGAGTGAAGTGATTTGACCAGTCATCCCTTTCCCCATGCGATCCTTGGATTTGACATATATCAAATGTTTTTCTGACATGTGACATCGGGGTGGACTAGGGTGGTTTCAGGCTTACCTGCTTTTCCCCCCGATATATATCTGGTGGTGCCACGTACCTTTGGAAAAAAACCACGGTATTCTTATTGGCCCACCTCCAGGATATTAACCGATGTGCTACTTCTCCACCCGATGCGTCCTTCGACCCTTGATTTGGAAACTCTCACGATCACGACCTATCGGGCCCCATCTACTTCACCTTTCTGCTATATTTAGCTCTGTCTGTTAGATGTGGCTTCGTCTACAGGTTTGACATTCCTCCATACTGACTTAGCCTCTTGCTAAGTTCTAAGGTTGGGTCTCCAAAAGAAAATTTTACAGTGATAACATACACAATAACGTTAAAACTTCCTTGCATGCATTCATTCATTGATAATTTCACAAATTTAAAATTCATCACACCCTTTTGATCTATCCACACAAATTTATTCCAAATTGTTTGTCCACATGCTATCGGTACTCAATAGCCACTAACATTACAAAAATAACCAAAAAAGTTATTTAAGAAAGTTGCTTAGATTTTGAACCTTATCCCCAAGGGCATCTTGAATACGAATGGTATCTACTAACATTCTTCCAACAACATTGATGTCTCTTTGTCAAATAATGTGATACCTTGCCTCAACATCATGTTTAAATACAAATGTCTAATGCATGAAAGTTGTCTCTCATGTGCAAGTCCACATCACCACCTTTGTAGTACCCAAAATTATACAATTAGAATATATTTTCAACAATTCAAAACCAATAGAGAAGATTATGAAAGATCCAATTACAATAAGATCCCCACCAAAGAATGATGCAATATATATCACAACACCAGGGGTGTTAAACCATATAAAGTAGAAATCCATTGGAGGATTTTAGATGAGTTGAAGGAATTATTGCTCAAGTCCCTAAATGATGAGTTTGATATGCATAAATTGATGTAAGACAAGTTTTATAATAGTGACATAAGTGTTTATCGTCTACTTATGAGGAGTTAGCTTAGATACTTTCAAATATTGGAGATGTGTTAACCATGCTTTAACAATGCACCAAATTTCATCAACCCCTCTCCCATTGACCTCTGAAGCACACAAAACACGAATAGTGGACTATAAAAATCTAAATAAATCCAAACAAACAAAACATTGTGTAGTGCCTACAATTTTCAAAAACCAAACCCTACTCAATTAGAGGCTCCAATATTGAAGCACTTCATCTTTGCTAGAATAAAACCCTCATTTAGTGGTAGTCTTGTTAGCAAAGTTGCCTTTGTCAAATCAAACTTCCAGCTAGAGTAGGGATGCCAATACGCAAGTTGGCTTGTCACCCCATACTACAAGAAACCCTATGATATACCAAGTGGATGTGGTAATGTGGTTGTTGATTCCATTTCATGATATGAGTATGAAACCTCATGGAAAAACCTCTAAGTACTTCCCCATGATCCATAGATGGTAAATGGGGTCAATCATCGACCTTGATTGAAAAGTATAACCTTGAGGGGATCAAGATATTTGAACCTATGACCTCCCAAAGTTTTGGGGAAGATATCTCACATATGGATCGTGATCACTTGAGCTAATCCTCAGGGATAGAAAAAGTTGGCATTGAGATCCACCTAAGAAATATGGCTCTTACCACTCTCTATCCCATAAGTGAGAATGAGATTTGTTGGCCAACGGCACAAAAAATATTCACAAACAATAGCTTGCTAATATGTAAATACCTTAACCCCCTCCATAATTGAACATGTGACCTCCAAGGAGAAAACACATTTCCATATGTCCTCATCCATTGTGTTAGCACCAGAAGTCACTCCTGGATTGCAGCAGGAGTAAGCCTAATACCCATCAGTTGTATATGTCACGATAATGAATGGGGATGGTCAAATGGATGCAAACCCAGGAGAATATCGTTTTAACTCAGAAAACTAGGCCAGGCATGCACGAACAAGTGAGGTCCTGATCTAAATTCAGTCAGGAAGTTGAGATTAAAATGAGCAGAGGGAAGACTTTGTGAGAAAGATGAACAAGACTTCTATGGGCATCAGGCCTTCCAGGAGCTTGTAGAAGAAAAACAAGACATTGAAAATGTGCCTAAGTGACACAGTTACAACAACATGGCGATCAAACCTACATCACAATGTTGTTGTAACAACTCGATTGGATCCTCCAATTCCGAGTTACTCAGTGTAAGAAGGAGAAGATAACACAGGAAGCTGATTTAAAACTAGTAAAAAAAATATTGTCATGATCAAACATACATCACAACAACACAATCACCCTCGACTAGATCCTCCAATTCTGAGTTTCTTAAAGCGATGTTTACAGATAGGTGGAAAGAAACTAAATTTCATTAAGCAAGAAGTCTCACATACAAATGCATAACCAAGAAAACCAATTATTTATTAAACTTTTACAATCAGGAGCCTAGCTCAACCATCGACCCTAAAAAAATGGAAAAAATGCCTACATATACTTAGAATTGGATTCGTTGCCTCCAATTCAATCATGTCATGCATTCAAGGTGTTACGCTGATGAGCTTCTCTGTCAAGTTGCGCATGCAGACATGGTTCAGACTGCCCATGCAGTCTTCTGCCAGACGCGATCTTATGTCAGTCTGGCATGATAGTCTCCCCTTCAATTTTCCCCTCTCTGGCTTGCTATTTAAGGAAGGAGATGATGTCTCACCCACCTTCCTTGATTTCATTTACTTCTGCATCAGGAGAAGAGGCCCAAATCAACTCTTCCCCCTGAACAACGTGGCGGCCTTCCCTTGACTGTTGTTGCTTCATTGGATTGCTATGAGGGGACCAGTCGACAGACGTAGGTGAGACTCTCGGCGGGGATGACGACATCAAAGTTGTGGAGGTGAGACGAGGGGCGCCCATGTGGTCAGGTGAGATAGATGGAGGGTGACATGGAAAGTGTGGGTGGTGGAAGCCGTGTTCATAGCGTTGGGACAGGTTTGAGGTGGAGAGGCATGGGGCAATGATGTGGGGGCAGCTGTGAGGTTATGGCAGCAGACAAGGTGGGACCATCTGCCAAGGAGGAGATGGGCAGTAGGACACTTGGCCAAATATGGTAGGTGGGGTGACAAGGTGTCATGGCCCAGCGGTGAGTAGACAGTGATCAGTCGAGGGGGGGAAACACGTCATTATGATGGGGTGACCTAGAGGAGGAGAGCGGGAAATGTGAAAGGGAGAGGAGAGAGGGTGAGTGGAAGATAGATGGCACCAAGAGGGAGGAGCAATAAGAGGTTTTAGGGGGGGTGGCATATTCAAAACTGCCCATATCAGACCCCCCCCTCATTAAAGGAAGAACGGTGGGGGGGGTCCAGAATTATACCTCGACCGCAGATCTGGGCGCATCAATCTCTGTCGCTCAAACCTGCGCGCTCTCATATCAGACCCCCCCCCCCCCCCC
>CBVK0104015199.1:0-11055 GCA_900067695.1 Picea abies
TTGTTGAGAACTTGTTGCAGGTATATAGCTTTGGGTCGAAGTGCTCAATGATGGACTTCATATGACATCTGGACGATGTAGGCCTCTTTCTTATCTCACTTGCATATTGGTTTATATAGCATGTTATTGGGAAAGAGTTGATTTCTGCAGTCATTTCTGTCTGTTATAGTTTACCCTAGCCATAGAGAGATTTTCCTCGTAACACTTAGGATTTCACCATAATGCATTCCAAGAGGTTCTATGACAAAAACATATGAAGTTTATACTCATTTTTTTTGAAATTTCGCAAGGAATTCGATGGTGCACTCTGTTTTTGAGTTTGAGCAATGTGTAAAATGTTCATTGTAAAACACAAGCATTTGAGCATTAATAAAGAGGTCTCTATTGGAAGCAGACCCAGAGATGTAGCCCAAATTGGGTGAACTCCATTAACAAACTTGTGTATGTGATTTTGGTATTGTTGTTCTATTTCACTCAATAATATTGCAAGTTGTTTATCATTACAGTGAATTTGGATAGATAATTAATTTCACATGTCTTTTGCAACCGGCCAAATGATCATTATTATTTTGAAGATCAAGTAGATGCTTATATGTATTAAAGAATAATTAACATATAAATCTTTTTCGGACCAATTAGGTTCTTGGTTGGAGCATTCTTATTGATCTTCACCACCTAGTTGTAGCTTCCTTAAATCACTCTAAGATTCAACATGCTTATTTTCCATCAATGATGTTATTTTTTGGAAACTATACTTTGATAGCATGGATGGATTGTTCAGTTCCCATTGTGATCATTTGTGCACATGATCTTGTTACTTCATTGTCTTTTGAAGAGGATTGCATGAAGGTATTTGGGAGGCCTTAGTTTTCAGTAAAGAGTCTCTATTGTTAGCATGGTGTCTCCTCATCATGGTAAGGTCATGGTTTTCAACATTTGTCATTTATTATATCCAAATCCAAGTCAAAGTTAAGGAGGGATGTTGGGATGTAATTTTTACTTTGTCCCTTTGAGTTGCATTTAAAGTGGGATATTAGAGGACATGTAAACTTGACTTATTGGTATCTAGGTAGGATTTTTGGTCCCACATTGACGGTTACTTATGTGGGATTTGTGGTTTCACATTTATGGGTTTGAGTACAACTAATTCAACCCCACTCCTATATATATTCAAGGTTTAGCCTCATTTGTAATAACTACACATCACTTGAAGATAATTAAGATTATTATTGAGAGTGAATTTTTCTTGGTTTCTCCACTATGCTATCTTTAATTCTTGGTTTGATCATATGTTTTAAAATATCTTATTATATGTGTTGGTTATTAGGTTATGGCAATGTCTGATACCATATTATTCTAACACTTAACATATTTATTAGGATGAGTTGCACCAAGCTTAATGTCATTTATCTTACTCTTCTTAACCTACTAGACCTATTTTACTTCCATTTGCACTTTTTGTTTCAAAACTAGATATATGTGATTTGATTTTTTTTTTTAGCTAAATCAACTTCCACATAAACTCTCAGGATTTCATTAAAAGAGTTATACCTTACATGAGGAATACAAATAATATGAAATCTCCAAGCAAACAAATCAATGAAGGGAAAAACAAATCAAGAAAGACCATCAAGAATTAAACACACAATGAATGTGTAGCCCAATTAATATTTTAGGATTGAAATTTACCATGTAGGTATAACAATGCATTAGTGAACCAATGATATTACAAGTTTCATATTGTTATATATATTTAGGTGCAATATATGAGTTAAATAAGAAGCACACATATCTCAAATCCAATCCCTAGTACAAACTTAGCGAAATTCCATATATCTCCCAAATCCAAATACATCATTTATTAAATTCTTCTGCATCAAGCATTTATGGAGAGAACAAACTTAGCAAAATTCCATAGATCTCCCAAATCCAAATACATCATTTATTAAATTCTTCTGCATCAAGCATTTATGGAGAGAAATCTCCCAAATCCAAATACATCATTTATTAAATTCTTCTGCATCAAGCATTTATGGAGAGAATAGAGAATGATGTATTTGGATTTTTCCCAATTTTCCCCTTTCTTTACATGCATTCCTACCCATAAATAGGCTAAACCTTTTTCCTTTTTTCCAATCAATATGCTTCTACGGAATCTAGAAGTTCCATTTTCAATCCTCAACATTGTTGTTGATTATGTAACTCATTTTTGTGATGTGCATAAGTTTGTGGCCATGAGTGACTCTTATTAGTGGATGAGTCAACCCATTCTCTTTGGGTATAAGCCTCTGCATCATACCATGACAATAAAACCTTTTGAAAAATGGGAGTTAGATTTTTTGGAAAAAAACAAATCAACATTATGAAAATATCATAAATCTTATATCAATATTTATTTATTATGTGACAAAATGGGTGGAGGTTAGAACATTGAGAGAGTCTGTCATGTCCCATATTATTATTATTAAATAATAATAATAATAATAATAATAATATTAATATTATTAAGAATATAATAATTCTCCTAAAACAATCATAATAAATACTTATTGGAATAAATAATAATAAATATGTATATAATAATTATCCTAAAGGGGGTCATAATAAGTATTTATTATGGATATTTGAGTAATTAAAGAGAATGGTAAAATAAGTAACTGCAATTAATGGAGAAACTCTAAAGTATAATAAATAATTATATAATGGACCCTATGGATTGGGTTCTTTACCACATATGGACTCTATATAAGAGGAAAAAAGGATGAGAAAATGATATCTCTCTTTGGTTGGTCTATATAGAGAACACGACTTAAGATTACTAAATGACTAGTAGATTGAGGGCTCGAAGGCGATCTTCTACTAAAGATTAACTAGGAAGGTCTACAGTTGGGTGGAGAGTTGTCCCACACCTTTTGTTACAGTTTGTCAGGTTTTCTAGGTAAATGATAAACTTATGGATAATACCATGAAGTCACCAGGTTGTAGGTAAATTGGGTTCTTCAACACAGGTAAGTTCCTTACCTCTCACTGCTTCTCTCAATAAGAATTTCAATGAAGATTATGGTTATTTGAACTATTTTATGGAAATTTTGTATTTCCTTTAGTAGATCTGGTTATTACACATGTGAGTTTTTTGCTTGTATTCTCTTAGTAATCTGGGCCATTATGGAGGCTACAAAAAGAGTTGTCATTTTTTGTATGAAGGGACATTTACTAGATTTGGAATTCCGCAAGAGTGATTAAGGTTGAATTAAAGATACTATTTTGGAACCAAACCTCAAATACTAAGTTGATAATAATGTATCTATTTGTTGATAGGTCTGATTGGCCTATCAAGCAGGTAAGGGAGAGTACCCGATGGTAAGTCCTAGTTAGACCTACTCTAGTTTGGGATAGTACTTCTGACCAGTATGTGGGCTTGGTTTCCACTCTAATAGATTTTTAATTATGAATATGAGAACATAATATTCTCAGATGAATTTAAACCTGAATTAAACAATTAACTACAACTATCTAGAATTGTTCTAATCTAAAACTATGCTAACTTGTTCTATCCCGACCAGGAGAAAACTAGAGATATGAGTACAATGAGAAATGATATCATCAAAAACAGAAAGAGTTCATGTCTACCAATGATAAATTAAAGCAATAATAACATAGATACATCAAAAATAGTTGTAGATCTTAGTTATAACATTACTTTTATACTCATAAGAAAATCATTGACTGCATAATCATCAAGAACACCAGTCAAGAAGTATTACATACAAAAACTTTCAATAACTCTTAAGCAAATAAAAACATATAAAAAATAAAATCATACGCTTTTATCAAAATCACAAATTCCCAAAATTGGCTCTTGTTTTCTTATTCAATAGGAGGTAATAGTACCATCTCAAATGTACAATGGGAAAAAATCTCACCTTCATGTCATGGGATATATTTTATAAAAGAAAGAGAATCTCTTTAGTTACAATTGAATGTTCAAATTCCACCTTAGATGGTTCATATTACAATTACAATTTAACAGAAATTTGAAAAATAAAAAATGAAATGATACATCAGATTATGAGGCAGCATGTTTGGATGTCTTCTTCTCCATGTAGGCAATCCATAGTTTGAAGTTCTTGTGGAATTCCTCTAATATTTCTAATTTCATTTTCTCCAACTGGAGCTCTCCATCACACAAATTGTAATCACATCCTTTTTTATCTCTTATATGATCTTCTTAAGATAATCCTTGGCTGAGGTATTCACTTTGATATGATTGATCAAGTATAGTGTTGACGAAAAGGAATGGAAGTTCTTATGCCAACATTTTTGAATATTACAAGGCTAAGGTGAGATAGGAGGGATTATCACCCAATATTTATAGCATATTCAAAAACTTTGTTCATCTCTCAAGCAATACGTGTTATGGGATTTTTCCTCTGTGACCTTGGGTCATGTCACAATAGAGCAAGACAATATATAAAAGATAGAACCCTACCCTCACACACAACAATGATATGAAAATATTAACTACTTTAATGAGATAGATAGAGAGAGAGATAAGGAGATACCTCACACCTTGTATCCTACATCTGATGTCGATCCTCGCTCTCCACCTTCAATATTGCTCTCGATATTCACTGGTATGAAACTTTAAAAGAAGACCAAATGTATGCTGCAACAATGTAGTTATAGATTTCAATCATACATATAACATGTAAATATTCTAGTATATGAAATAAGTTAGCATATATCAACAAATATAAACCAATTTACACACTTATGGAGGAAAGAGAACTCTTGTATTGAAAACATTGAAAATGAGTGGTTACAACCTGACTCGAACCACCGACACTACCTCAAAGCAAACCACCCAGGTTCATCCAATGGTCCTTCAAGCATCAAGTCAACACAATGGACCTTATTTGAATGAATCAATAGGGATAGGAACACACCCTATAGTCATATAAGGAGAATAAGGAGTATTGGAAAGTGTGTTCTAGAACAAGGGGATGCTACTTAGAGAATGAAGGGAGATAGGGAGACTTGCAAATACAATAACATAAATTTGCACCTTGGTTTTCCTCCTCATCCATGCCCCCAAAGGTGCCTTTATACCATCCTCAAGAGGTTAAGGAGGTCGAATTCCATTGAGTACGGGCCCATGGAGGTTGGGAAATGATCCCAACTGAAATCCCCACCCGACAATGGGGAATTATTTTATTTTTCAACTTTTTTGAGGGTATCTGTGAGTTTTCAACTAGAAACCCGCAAATATCCATGAGTTGTACACATATGACTCATGGAAGACACTAAAAATTATGTTTTTTAAGTGACTTTGATTAGGAAAGTTTGGATTTAAGATTGCAAGCCAAGGAAAGGGTTAGACCATGTCACAAATGCATTGCAGTATGATGATTTGTGCTATCACAAATGCCCCTAATGTGTGAGGTCAGAAGGGAAAATGATGGCCAAAATACATTATAACTCTAAGAGGTGAGGATGCATTGAAGTAGAGCTATTGAAGGTTCCTGAATAGCTGATCCAAGAACAAAAACCGCCAATAGATATCAAGTAAGAATATTCTCTTCCCGAGTCGGGCATACCCATGCTCATGAGTGATGTAAGCATGGTCGCCAAATAAAATACACTGCATATCCATTGCATAGATGAAAGTATGATTAATTTCTATGGCCATTGACAATACACAATGGATCCATGTCAAAGTTGATCATAGCCACGAACAGATACACAATGGAGATATGTATCAAAATAAAAACTAAAGGATATCTGGAACCAATGGAGTGAAAAAATTGATCCTTTGCAAGTACCCATGTCTATGGGGTGGTACAATATATGTCAGGTAGGAGCTGAAAATATGTGATGATCATACTTCACCCGAAGTATTTAAAACATTCCATTGCGGTACAAGTCTACACTATGCGAATAAATGTGTTGGAGTCGAACACAATGAGACAATGTTTGATTACTGGTCATTGATGTATACCATTAAAAAATGTGAGATGACCCATTGATGATGATAATGGGCATCAAGGTACCATGGTACAATCTAATAAGTGTGAATAAATGAGCTGATGTGGAACACTTGGTAGAATCTATCGATAGGGGGACATTGATGTATTCCCACTGTCAATAGCGAGGGAACCTACAACTAATGATTGTAAGCCCCAAGGTACCACAAATAAACCTATATCTCTTTCCCAAAGCAATATGTTCTAAATTTGATAGGAAGAGATCCACTAGAAGGAAGGCATTAAGGCATCCTCCATCATCCAACATGAGGGGTAGTAGAAGGCCAAATATTTAGAAGGACTCAGACAAAAACATTGTAAGGACCACACTGAGGTATGACTCCAACATGAACCAAATGGAGTAACACACGACAAAGACTCTCTGAATAATAGCCAATAAGGGAGACTACCGAAAAAGATGAGGAATCCACCAATGGGGTCAAATGGAAACCGAGGTACCACATGAATCCCTATGTGTGATGATTTTTGTTGATGTCGAACACAAGAGAAACCATTCAGTCAACGACCAATGATGGTTTGTCATCTACTGAGCACAAGGTCACCTATCAATAATGGAAATAGGCCTAGGGTGCAACTCTATATCATACTCTCAGAGCAATGTGTCAGAGTCAATATGAGTATACCCACTAACAATAAGTCAATGGGGACCTTCTATACTATCATGAGTAAGAGACATAGATACTTGTGATAATGAGATGTACATGAAGGACTTGGGAAGGCTGACTTGAAATGTCAGATACTTATTGCAAAATGTCTAACTTAGGATAACTTCCCTTGAACAAAAACACAATACATTATGTGACTTAGGCAAGATGGATTGTAAACTGGGATACATTTGTGATACATGATCCATCCAAAAACACTCCATATGGTTGGAAGAATAACTAACCAAAGGAGATTATGCTCAACAAGGAGAAAAAGTCTCCTAAAACCATACCAAACCCAAAATATTGAGACACTGAATCAAAGATTGTGCTTTGTTCAAAGGTGACAAGACTGCTTGCAACAAAAGAGATAGATGCTTTCCCCCTTCGTTTTATTTTTTTGTCTTTTTCATATTTGTAAAGTTTGAAAAAGAGTAAAAGAATGCTATAGCACAATGGAGGAAATGAGTGTCGTAGGAAATCAATCTAGTTCCAAAGCACAAGGAACATACCTATGCTCAATGCAAGAAAACATGTGCATGATAAGGACATTGAGGCCAATGTTTCCTCCCAAGATAAAGGTGTCGAGTCGCAAAAGCATAAATTGCAAGGTTAGAAACTAGTAGGAATGAATAAGAAAATGGTTCAATGATGACAAGTTGAAGCCAACAGTAGGCCTAGAAGCGCGAGTGGTTAATATACAATGTAATTACAACTCAATAAAATTTTGGAAGCCCTGTTGGTGAATTATCCATAAATATATTGAGAGGAAGTCATGAAGCTTCAATGCAAAGACATGGTGGGACTACATAGGGCTTCTACGCCTACAAGAAGACTACAACATTGGTGTCAAAAAGTCTAGTAAGGTACTAACTATGACACCCATGAAGAGGTAAGCTCTACCATCTATAAATGACACCTTTAAATAAGCTTGAAGGTATGATGTCAAAAATAAATGGGGTGGATCCTATGGTAGATATGTGGTTAATCCAGATAGATGCATAGTGCATGAAAAATGAAACCTACCATATGTTCAAGTAAATAACACAATACCTTTTGAAGAGTACAAAGAAATGCCAACATAATTGGAATGTATAAGAGGGAGTCCTGTCGGTAATGGCCAAAATAATACTGAGAAGAAGATATCAGGCTTCAACGCAAAGTCATAGTGGGACTAAACAATACTCCCAAGCCTAATATAAAACTTGCAACATGGACGCCATAATACAAAGAAGTTCTAAACTAGGACGCCCATGGAAGGTAGGCTCTACCACATGAATTACGATACTTCTAAACAATAGAGAAGGTTCCACATTGCAACTCAATGGGGTTGATCTTAAGGCAAAATGAAACAAGAAATGAATAACACAAAAATTCATGTACGGGAAAATCTAACCTATATGCCAATTTCAAGATCATTACCTATCAGAAGGGATTGACATAGAGAAAAAATGTGCCAAAGAAAAATGTCTCCAAAGTCCTATATATAAGACCAAAAACACTTACCCAGAAGATAATAAGTCCAATATAGAAACCTCTGATAAAAACAAGTATTATGGAATACATAACTTTAAAACAAGAAACCCTAAAACTACACTATGTATAGAGGACTACACAACCATGTGACTTATGCATAATAGTTATCTAGGTAGATCCCATTGCTAGGCTCAAGCCAAGGGCTTCTTTGGAAACCAACTTGTAAAGTTTCCAGTCCAGGAGGAGGTCAAATATCTATAATCACAACTTCAAGGATAGCCTCATCTGAAGGAAACTAAACATCGATAACACACAAATACGAGGGCTGAAGGTCTCATAAATAGTAATATGAGACTCAAGAGGAAATGCCAGATTACTCGCTCCAAGAGGGGAAAGAAAAGGCTTAAATTCCCCCATTGGATACAACACCTGATCAATTACTGAGACCTTGTCTCGAGAAGGCGGAGATGACTGTAAGGATCCTTTCTAAGAAGTAATTGAACACCAAGGATATGACACCACATAATTCACCCGTGGCAGGGAAGATTCTACTTGAACACTAGGAACACACAAAGGGGAAACCTAAGCTGAAATCAAAATAGGATGGTGATTATCATATGAAAGCTGATCAATAATGACAATGATTCCGTTGTGAGGGAAATTCATCACACAAAAGAGTGTAGATACCACAAACTTCATTGCATAAACATAATCACGCCCAAGAAGCTTATTGAAATCTAAAGGGCCTGACACCACTACTAGATCAATCATAACAGTCTTCCCACCTAAGGTGATAGGAAACTGAGGAATATTCCCTAGACATTCACTAGGTCTTCGGTCGAAAATCAACAACTCACTGGTAGCTGACACAAGCTTGGGAGAACCCAAATCTTTCCAAGACGGAATATTCCCTAGACATTCACTAGGTCTTCGGTCGAAAATCAACAACTCACTGGTAGCTGACACAAGCTTGGGAGAACCCAAATCTTTCCAAGCCGAGGAGAATAAAATACTTGCAGAGGATTCTTCATCAAAAACACATCGATGAGCGCCTTTCAACATAGATTCAACTAAAACCATTATTTGGAAAGGTGCAGAAGAAGGAAGGTGAGGCTCCACAATATTATTCCAATCAAATTAAACTATCCTAGGACTTCGAGGGAGCATACTAAAAGAGAGTGGAATGCCTCGTTGTTCAGAAGGTACTAAATTGGAAATGCTAAAGACATAGTCGAAAGACATATCACTCCTCTAAATAAGAGTGGGATCAATCGAAGATTACGTCAGTGAGACCACTTTGGAAGACTAGTCACTCTCCAAGAGAAGAGTGGGATTGAATGAAGATTGCATCGACGCGACCACTTCTTCAACCACTAGTTGAATAGGATGTGAGACAACATGGTCAAGAGATGCATCAGACTTGTCACTCTCCAAGAGAAGAGTGGGATCGATCGAAGATTGCATCAACACGACCACTTCCTCAACCATTGGTTGAATAAGATGTGAGACAACATGGTCAAGAGATGCATCACCCCCCAAAATGAGAGTGGTGTCAATCGAATATTGCATCGACACGACCACTTCCTGAACCATTGATTGAATAGATTGTTGGGAAACCAAAGATGACTTAGAGCTAGAAGGGCCTTTATACAAGGACCACACTCTTCATACCACTTGAATCTCAGGGCACATATGAGTAAGGTGGTCCCACTCTTCATACCTTTCGGATGAAGGCACAGGTTGATTGAGTCTCATGGACCAAAAAACAAAGGAGTGAGAAGAAGTTATCTTGACCTCCACTAACCAACATTATCCGGTGCAAGTGCCCATGCTTTGCAGGGCACCCTCCAATAGTACTGAAAAGTGTGATACAAAATCTACCCCAGGTACCACGACAAACCCACTGAAAAGTGTGATACAAAATCTACCCCAGGTACCACGACAAACCCTCGTAGTCACCTCTAATATCCCTAGGAAAAACAACTATGGTCACCAACTCATAGTCAGTTTCCGAGGCGTAAAGTCGACAATCGAGATCAAACATATGGGTAGGGTAACTAAGCCCAAAGCTCTTCCAGAGGAATATCTACAAAAGTGCTAATGTCACTTAAGAAAATCTCAAACTAGGTTCGAAGGTCCATAGGACTGATGCCAAGAGGGTTAGTATAACTTCAGGAAAACTTCAACCAGGTTCAAAATTTACAAAGTACTAATTCCATATGAGTCAGTGTAACTTCAAGAAAACCCCCCAATATATTATCTCTCCACTACTCTTAGTTAATCTTTGGATATGATGTGATTATAAACTTATAAAAGATAATTCAAAGCGAACAAATATGAAATAATATTATACAACAGATCCAAAAGTGAGACCTAAATCAACATATGATTTTATTGATTTGAATTCCAAATTACAACAGAATCTCTCTTTACAAACCCCTGCGAGGGTAAGGACCAAAGTTAAACTTAGAATTCTATGGTGGAATTTGTTGTCACACAAAGACAAATGATGTCTTCAAAGAAAATACCAAGACCACAAAAATGATGGATCAATCAAGCCACAAAAAAATACCAAGACCACAAAAATGATGGATCAATCAAGCCACAAATGCATCACTATCTTGACTCTTTTGAATCATGTCAAATATCTATGCTTGTTAGTCCTTCTTCTAGCCACCTTCAGTAAAATCCTTTATTAGAAATGCCTCTCTATTCTCCCTTCTTTTGTCCCTCTTTGTCTTCCTCTTTTATTCTTCAATGAGGTAGTTCAAGTGGTTAAACTACCTTTTAGTTAAAAGACTAAATGATTTTAGTTAAGTAGGACAACTTTATTAAATAATTATAAAGGATAATAAATAATAATTAATAGGTGGGGACCCCCTATGTATCTC
>CBVK0104015208.1:0-11696 GCA_900067695.1 Picea abies
TTGCTTCTTGGTAATTGAAATATTTCCACCATCTTAGGATCTAGATAACTATGAATAGATATTGAGTCAATTAAAATAGAAATGGTTTGGTTTTTTATCTTACCTTCCACTTCACTCATATGTGACTGAAACTCAGCTTGCTTGTTATCCAGGGCTCCGTAGATCCTAGGTACATTTCTTCCCATGTCCTCTACTATATCAACTTGTTGCACATTGTGAATTGTCCTCACTTTTTCACCTCTGTGAGAGAAATATTTATACGTATGGTCTCCCCCACAACCCCAACATTGAATAGGTGGTTTCCTTGGTATTTTCCCCAATGTTCAAGTCATTTTGGACTCCTTAGAAGTTGATTTTCTCTAAGACTTATTTATGAAGAATGGTGGCTTAGTTCCCTTCTTCCTCTGTTCCATATTGATTTTCCTCTTGTATTCCCAATATTTTTGGAAGTTGATCTTCCTTTATGCTGATCATAAAGGAATTTAGCTCGCCTTATGGTTTCCTCCAATATTTTTGGATTATTATATTGTATCTTGTCACTGAAAAATGATGGAATCCCACTCAAATACCTTTTAATCTTAACTTGCTCATCATTGATGAAAGAAACATATGTCAACAACTCTAAAAACCTCATTTCATATGCATCTATGGTCATATTCCCAAGCTTGAGTTCAAAGAATTCCTTCATTTTCTTATCATATTATCTCTTAGTAAAGTATTTATTTTGAAAATACCTCTTGAATTCCCTCCAAGTAACCTTTTTCTCATCAATGTGTTTCACCTGCACAAATTGATCCCACCACATTGATGCTTTTTCCTTGAGATGATAGATTTAAATTCTTCCTTCCACTTATGAAGAGTAATTATGCAATTGAAAATACTTTGTCATGCCTAGCAACCAAGTCTCTGCATCCTCATCCTTCTTGTGCTCACCATCAAATGTAGGAGGTTTTATTTTTTTTCATTTTGCCTTGTATCTCACCCACTCCAGATCTCTTATTATGTTTCCTAACAAGGGATGGACTTGAACTATTATGTGTTATCCTAGATGAATTCCTTGGGGAGTGATGGTGGTGTTTTCCAACACTTTTGGTTCTTCTCCTCTCATCATGAGACCTGTGACTCCCTGATCTGCTTGACTCAGTATCCTTATCCATCTTCTTTTCTATTCCTTCCAAGAATTTCATTAAATTTATGTTGAATCCCTCCCGATGCTCCTTGGCTTTCATAAGCCTCTCATTATCATCTTTATAACTTCAGACATCCTTTTGAAAAATTTGTATGGTCTCTACCAAGTTCATGTTTTCTTCCTTTCCTTCTCCATGTCCATTTGAATTTGTACCTTTATTAGCCATATCAACATACATGCCTTTGACCTCATCTTCATGGCTATAAGACCCCTGTGCATATTCCATGATTCTAAGCTATTTTTTGATCCTATTATGATCTAAATGTTGCTAACTCTGCAAAATGTGCAACCAAAAAAACTTGTTAGGAAAAATAATTTAACGAATTCATGAAATTATGTACAATTCTAGTTCAATACTGCATCATAATTATTTCTTATGATTTATTATAAAATTGACTATTCAGATCAATTTTATGGGTGAATATTTATATTATTATATCCAATAAATTTCCAACACCTATTTTCGTGCTCAATTTTGAGTCTTGTGCAGAAAGTTATGGTTATTTGAAAATTGTCCATTAATTCTTTTGTTCATACTTCAACTAGGTGAAAATATGCATTTTAACTATGCATTTTTGTGCCTGCTCCATTGGATTTTTGGAATGATCCCAATTTCATTTCTTCATAATCATATTATGGACATTCTCTCCAATTTTCATCCCCTTGTAAGCTCCAAGTTACTAGATACAATCTATTGAAGTTTCAACCCATTTAATATTTGTGGCCCTGAATGATACATGTGCCTTCTATGTTTTCTTGTGCATTTTGTGTGCCCATATTTATATTCTAAATATTTGATTATCTTCTATGTCTCAATACATTTCCATAGACTACTCATATGCCTCAATCTGATTCCGGAGCAAAACGTTATGGCCCTCAGAAGTTAACTGGGTCTTAAAATTTACCCTCCACTATTTGACCTATAACTTACTCATAAAAGATTCATTTGACAAATGGTTTACACTGTTATAAATCTTTCTTTATTATTTTTCATTTGAGTTTTAGAGACAAAGCACACCTAATTTTTTTTTTTAGGGCCTCAAAAATACGCCGCAAAAGGATGATCTTCAAACAATATAAAATGTCGCATAAAATCATTGTTTTTTTTCTGTTGTAGACCATCCAAACGACTTCATGCACACCAATTTGAAAATGTACACCCATATTTACCATGTGTATCAATTCCATAAGCTAGTGTATGCATCATACACCTATAACCAGTGTGGACTATTTCTTTGTCACACCAATAATTAGTGCACACTACTTTTATTTCACATGCCAATATCTAGTGCACACGACTTTTGTGTTGTGGGCTAGTATCTACTGCGCGACAATGTTGTGTCATGCTGTAATATTCCACACACATTTCCCTCTCCCCACCAGACAATTCCAGGGTTCCATGTTCTCACACCATGCACCACCACTCTCTATGCACCACAAATATACTTTCACGCGACGTAAATATTTAACGTGCACAAACTACATATCAACATTGCACGTACACCAACAAATTTGTTCCACTCTTTGCCAATACACAGTGTGCATTACTTGCGCAGAAATATTATGTGCATGCAACCCATTCTACATTGCCCAGTGAAAAAGTTTAGTGTGCATAGCATGCATAATAAAAACAAATTCCGCACTTCACCCGGTTGTGTTGCACAACGCCAAATTTTAGTGTGCACACCCACAAACCATTATTTTTCCTCGCATCAACAGCTTGCACCCTGCTGCACCAAATTTTATTGTGCACTCCCACACACTATTATTTTTCCGTGCATCCCATCTTGCACCTTGTAGAGAAAAATTTTAGTGTGCACACCTGTGCATCATTATTTTTCTGCGCATCACCAACTTTCACCCCGCAGCGCCAAATTTTTATCGTGCACACTTGTACACCCTTATTTTTCCATGCATCATAATATTTTCACTGCGCAGCGCCAAATTTTAGCATGCACACCTGTGCACATGTAGTTTCCACACATCGCAATATTTTCACCATACAACACCAAATTTTAGTAGGCACACCTACACACCCTTATTTTTCTGCGCATCAATTCCTCGTGAATTCCGCTATAGAAATTGGGGCATTTTCCCAATTTTCACCCAATTTCCACCATGGAAATTCTGCAACTATGAAATTTGTTCAATTTCTCTCCAATAACACAAATTCAACCTTTGCAACAACAAATCCCTTTTGGTTGACATTTTTGGTACGTGTTTTCCCAAATTCATTCACAGATTTAGAATTTATTCAACCAATCTCTCTCCATCTATCATGGCTTCCCTGCAACTTCAAATTCAATCAATTCGAGGTCTAAATTTGCTAGGACGGATATTGAAATTAATAATATCTCACCACTTGGCCAAATTTCCCAAATTCCCAATGAATTTAACAACAGAAATTGGGGCTTTTTCCCAATTCCACGCAATTTCTTCTAATTTTTTCCATGGATGCATTGTAACTTGAAATTTGGCCACTCCGAAATCAGTTCTCTGTGAAATTTCACTTCAATATTCAACTAGATCATCCCATCCAGGTTCAGTGTTGAGAACTGGAGCTCTGATACCACATTGTAGCATCCCCAACAACCAACTGGGCTATGCCAACTAAAATTTGAACTTTGATACCAAATTAAAACATACAAATACTCTGCAAATACAAAGATTCACAAATAATAATAACAAAAATACATATGCATCATACACAGGAAAAACCCATAAAAAATGCATAAATAACAATGCAACACACAATTTAACACACAATTTTCACTTATCTTTGATAAAAATATCACCAACTACGTGAAAACCTTCCACGTTCCTCCTAACATTAGACCACATAGCTCATATCTCTCAACAGTGGGTCACCGCGAAGCTGGAACTAAACTCCACCCGAGTAAAGAAATTCCTATCTAGGTTGATGTATCTTAGACAAAAGGAAAACTCATTCATAGGTTCCAACTTGAAATAACAACCTACAGTCCCTCATTCCCCCTTTGCCTATCCCACCCCAGGAAGTGTGCCCCTTCTCTACTCGATAGTCCCTCGACTACCCCACTTCCTTTGCAGGGCTTCAATAACAGGTTGGACAAGAAGTATCAGAGCCATGTAGATATAGATTGGAACCTTCAGGAAATCAATTCCTAACAATTTTCTCACCTAGAGGGAATTTCTCATGAGCCTCGCAACCTGCCTCTTCAATATCCCATGAGCCTGACAATCTACTTCTTCATTCCAACTCCTAAGATAACCAAGGTACATGTAAAAGTATATTGATAGTAGGGTACAGATGGAAAATGAGTCATTGAGTGAAGGAATGATGAGGGAATGATGGAAAATGAACTAATTCCAAACTACATGTATGCATGTTCTCAACTTGACACTCATCATGTTGAGAACTACTTTGGCCTACTTGTCTCTGTTGACGATTAAAATCGCAACGAGGAATTTTTCCCGCAAAGTATTGCTAAATCCCTATTATTTAAACCATGATAATAATATAATACTAGTATGTGGGACCCCCTTGTAGACTAGAGGCTCAGAGATAGTCATATCACACATTTTCTATTACTCTTTCAATCCTTCTTACAGGGTCCTATATGGTTGACAATGCAATCTTGGTTTCATTTTTACATAGTGGCAGGTGGATGATGCATTTTATGGGATGTTTTGCTATTCAAAGATTTATTTTTATGTTATGATTGACATATATTTACAGTTTCTATGTTTAATTATGTCACCATGATTTATTAACTGGATACACATACACAAGAAATATGTTATTAATGACATAACCAAAACAAAGAGAATAAACTCATGGGAACAATCCTAAAAAGAAATGGTCTATGTTTAAGCTATGTTAAAAGTTATGTGCAAATGGAAATGTAAAACATGATAGTGTTAGTCCTAACTATTATATGGTTGGTTAGTGGCTATGTGAATTTCATTTGAGTTATTTTTGGGGCGCATGTAATATTGCAAGGCATATGGTATGGCATGAAAACTTGGCAAAGGTTAACGCGAATGTTTTGGGTGGCACATTGGGCAAGGAATATTGTCGCAGATTTCAATGGTTTCAAAATTGATTACATGGTTAATGCATTGGTGATTGTTGGTTGTCTTGTACTTCAGAATTGAATAGGATATGATATGGAAGTGACATGCAGTAAATTCACACCACTCCATACTCCCCCCATTAGGCCATCACCCTAGTGTGGTTCTTTGTTGCATTTTGGTCTGTTGGTGGTTAAGCTCTACATTTCAGGCTTGGGAAGAAAACGCTTGGCCAACTCGCCCTTTTAAGCTCTTGGTTACGGGTATGGTTTTTTTTCACCCCATCCATGAATTACACTCTGTGTATGAACAAAAAATGGCTCAGTAATGCTCGGGTTTGTGTTTTCCTGAGAATTGCAACTGTGTAAATGCATGTTTTTTCTCTCTAGAATGACTATGTAATTGTTCGGATTGCAAGTAAAAGAATTGGTTTTTGGTTGAGTTGTGCATTCACTGGTTGCTCTGTTGGTTAAAATCATGGTGGGTCTCTGTGAATTTTTAAATGAATATGGGTATTATCGCTATGTTTAATGGTGGTGGGTTTCTCTCTATGTATTATTGTCGGTTGCCTCCTCACAGTCATAAGTGTAACCCTATCCAGTCATGTTCAAACTGCTATTTGGTTGTTGTGTATTTCTTGAACCAGATTCATGGTCATGGAATCATTGTCTTGGCACCAAAATATTTCAAGAATCAGTCTTAGGGTGGCCATAACATTGATATACATGATTTATGGTTGTTGGGTGATATCAATTATGCCTCGAATTATGCATCCTCATTGGCATTGTTTTCAAATGATTGAGCTCTTAAGGAAATGGATAGAGGTTATACCTCTGTGTGTTCTTGGTGACTGTCACTATTTAGTGGAAATTTGCTTCTTCTCTGTAAACTTAAAATTCACCATGTGCATCGATTTTTCTACCCTACCTATCATTGTCCTCTATAGCTAACTGTTGTTATGTTTTCTCAGACTGGGAGTTATAACCAAACCCTGTCTCTTCTATCATGTTGTATCGAAGGGGTCTTTGCATTTGGTTGATATGCCTCTGAGGGCCTCCAGTTCTCTGTTCTATTGATGACTGAGCACACTCTTTATTGCCTCCTCATATTTGTTGTGACAGAGCCCGATTTAAATCTCACATTGTTCTTGGTCCTGTCGGGCATGTTTTTGGTTATTAGATATTGGTTATCAAGTGGAGTGGTTATGGAATGTTTTGTCAGGTCTCTATCTCATCTTCCTATGATGAAATTGGTTGAAAAGTTTTGATTGGGAATGCGTAATAATATGCAGTCAAGGGTTGCCTATTTTTCGTTGTACTTTGAATCATTGTGTTCTTACAACATGGTGTTAATTCCAAATTGGAGACTCCTGTGTCTTTCACTAGGCTTGATCAGGGTTATAGATAGTTATGGAAATGGTGACGGTGTTTATTTCTTTATGATCATTGTGTATCTATTATTGAATCATCATGCATATTGTAAATAATTGCATCGACAGTGATGAAGCTTGGATTTTATATTGATGATGGTTTCGTTACAAGAAATTATTGGTTGATATGTTGAAGAATGTATGAAATCAAGCATGTTTTATAAGTCTATTGAAATTGGAAAGATACCTATGCATATGTTTTAATTTTCCGATTGTGAATTAATGGATAGTGTATGATATTTTTATAGTGATGTATTATGGATAGAGGTGGAACAATGTTTCTCTATGTTTTATTTTGATTCTTAAAAGGAAAGGAAAGAAATTAGAGACCAAGCATTTTCTTAACAATACTGGTGAATGGAAAGTTGTTTCGATTATGAGTTTGATTGTGCAAATTGTTCTAATTAAAAGGTTTTGAGAAATTTAAATGTTGTGACAACAAGCATTTTGATACACAGTGATTGTGGATATGGTGTTGGTATATTTTTTGTATTGAGTTTAGTACAGAGTTATGTTACTTGATTGGTTTTATGAACAATATTTGTTATTTCCCTGCTATTCTCTCACTTTTCTGCACATTACAAGGCCCCTCACCTTCCCAGATTCACTATTAACTCCCCGTTATTAAAATTAAATTATAGTTAAATGAAAACTCTATATTATAACATTTGAAGGATGGCACAGGGATGAGTTACAGTTGATATGTTTTTTTATTACAATAGAGTTGATTTTTTGATGGTTTGTTGAGTAGTAATCATGATCTACCCCCCTTCATTTTACCACTTTTCACTCAATACAATCCCTCATATATCCCATAAACCTTATTCACCCCCTGCTCATTGACAAGTATTAAATGATTTTTATGGATTTGCTCATTGACAAGTATTAAATGATTTTTATGGATTGGATTGCATGAGTCTAATGTGTTGCTGAGCCAAACTTTGTTTCATATTTAAAGATATGTCATGGATGGTTTGTTGAAGAAACTAGTTGCTAATAAATAATGCATACTTGAATGAGCTTCTTCAGCAGAGGTAGCCATGATCGGGGTAACAGGGAAAGAGGAAATTGGAACAAGGGCCCTAGAAGGCCAAGGTTTTGTATACATTTTGATGCAGAATCACAAGAGATGAGCCATCTATTCCAAGATGGATTTTTTAACTGGATTGGAAAAGGAGTGGTCCAACCTAGGCCAAAAAGGCCTCCTTTCCAAGACCGACATGTCCCTGGTATCCCAGTTCCCCCTCATGTATCATTACAACATGAAGTCCCTGAGAAATGATGGATGGAAAGAGATTGTCCATCCGATAGTCTCCCAACATCATGGTTGGCCCAATTTGTCTCTACCTGCTCCTCCTCCACTGGTTAACCCAATTTTCCAAGCTTCCCCTGCACAATCACCAATACAGTATTCCCACACAAGGAAGAGGTTAAAAACCGAAGCCCACCATGCACCTAATAAAGGAAAAGTTGTTGCTGTCCCCTCCTCTCCCTCCTCTCCCTTAGGTTGTGTGGAGCCTTTAGGCTTGATCTCACTTTGGCAGAGTCATCTAAGTTTTTGTTGCCCCCTCCTCTCCCTCAAATAGGCTTGATCGGGGACATCTAAGTTTGACTTTGGTCCAAACTTCCTTAGGGAATTTTTTAAAGAGAACAATTCTTTTGATAAATTGGAATGAAATAAGCGATTGATTTATGTCTCATCTGTGTTAGTTATTGACTTGGTATTTTTACTTCTGTCTCTACATTTATTTATGCATCTGTTATATTCAGAAAATTACAAAAAATATTGAATTTTTTCAGCAATCTTTTATTTATAAGAAAATCAACTTAAGTCCTTGTAACCAATACTCATGGATTATGAAATAATTTTTTATGGTATAAACATAGGGTGATATTCCCATCTATCTTTCTTTAGCCAAGTAAGATCTGAAACTTTTTGAGTAAGATCATTTCATATATTTTCCTCAACATTTATTTGGTGACCACACTGGGGAGATATTCAATATCTCTCTGGTTAATTTTTATTCTTGATTATCATCGAATATATCTATTTTTATGATATTGATTCTTTGCCTATTTCATTTCTTAATGACTGTACCTGTTGCAAGGAAGCCTAATATTGAGCTTGGTCTTCTAGATCAGACCAACATTGCTTTAAACTTGTTTGACACCATTTTAGACATTGCTAATACTCGGGTCGAGCTTAATCATTCATGGGAAAGAATTGAACAAGACATAAGTGCCCAAGAACGTTGGGAAGCTAGGCATAGATAACTTAGGAACTAGCCATAACTTTCTTTTTTCCATCTTTGATATTCTTTTCATGTCCTTAGACCCTTGTGTTTCTAGGAGAAGAAGAGGCTTATCACCTGAAATTAATCCTATTGCTGAAATAGGAAGAAGGAAAGTTGTGTTATAAACCCAACAAAGTTCTCTAAGGAGAACCTTGTTTGATTCATCTAGTTTGTCTTTCTCTCCCTTACCGATTATCCACAAGATGGCATCTAGTGGTGGCTCTGGTAGCACTAGAAGTGCTTCTTCATCTCAATCTTTAGCTTCATCAGTTATTGGTAGCTTATATAGTCACCAAGTCCCTGTACAATATACCACAAACCCCATCGAAGTCATTAAAAAGTATGGGATTTTTCAGTTTGAAGAAGATGCTACAACCACACCGTGGCATGTTTCCTCTCCTCTTAACCTAGTGCTTGGTACTCTCCCACTTCCTAAATTCAAAGAGCATCTCCCTAGGTTTTTAGGGAATGAAAATGTCACTACGAATGAGCACTTGGTGGAATTTTATAATTCCTTTCACAACATAGGAGCCAATGAAAATGATACATGTATTCTCTTATTTGTCAATTCCCTTGAAGGGAAGGTTGCAACCAATTTTTTCGATCTCCCTCCTAATATTTTATCTAATTGGGAGGAGTTATTCTATTGTTTCAAATCCACCTATGGGAAATCCAAAAGCCCAACTGAGAAATTACATGAATACAATAACATCTCTTATAAGGATGGTGATACCATCAAGTCCTTCAACTTGCATTTCACCAAGTTATACAATCAAATCCTTGAACTCATTCGACCTTAGAAACAAGCCACTTTCATGCATTATTATAATGGATTACCTTCTCCATACTGTCATGAGATTGAGGAAAATCCATTGATAACCTCGGTTCTACTCTGCATACTTGTTTAGAGTATGAAGAATAGCTTGAAAGAATAAGTCTTCCTTAGGGAGATTTAGTTAAATAGATAGACATGTCCGCCCTATTACAACTTGTACAAGACATGAATAATTGTATGATAGCGTATGAGAAAAAGGGAAATATCTCCCCTCTTACCCCTGGAGCTTCATCCTCTTCTGCACCCCCCTTTAGAAATCCAAATGAAAACAAATTTTCAGCCGAAATCTATCATGCCTCGAAGTTGGTGTAACTTTTGTGAGGAACACCATGAGGAAAGTACATGTGAGGTAAATAAGAATTCCAAAGATAAAATATTTGGTAAGATACCTGAAACTACTATCGTTGTCCTAGATTTTGTAGAGCCAGAATATGTCATGATCATTAATACTAGGAATAAATCCTATGCTCCAAAAGGAAAATATGATCCTCCCCGCAATTCTTATAGCCCAAGATCATCCTCACCAGCTGCTACTGTTCAGGTTCCTAAGGCTCTTAAAATTAAAGGAATTACCTCCCCTCTCCCCTCTTCCAAATACAATATTCTAAATCAGTTGCCCAACATCAAAGCATATGCAACCCTTCTGGAGATGGTTTTCATCCCTAAACAACAGAAGCATATAAAACAATTCATGGAAGGAAAATATTCCGTTGTATACAACCTCTTTGAAGAGGTTGATGAAGAGGATTCTTCTGTAAATAAAGTAGGTATACATAACTTTAGACACCCTGTAAAAAACCCCCCATTTTATATTTCTGTAAAGATTATGGATAATATTTCCCATTGTTGCCTCATTGACAATGGTTCAGGCCCAAGTGTAATGTCGAAGATTATTATGGAAGATCTAGGCTTGTCTTGTACAAATGAAAATGCAAGAAGAATTCTCTCTTATAATAGTCTACAACAAACGACCATAGGTGAAATCAAGGACGTGACCTTGGTTTTGTGTGCGCACCCTAAAATAAGGACAACCCTTATTATTCAGGTAATTGATATGCCAGTAAGAAAGTACTCGATCATCCTAGGAAGAGATTGGAAAGATTTGATGGGTGGATACCTCTCACTTTACAAGACACACTTATTCGTTCCTCAGAATGGTAAAAACATCATAGTCGTTAGAGAGGGAAGAATTTCATCTTACATAGAAAGTGTTCCACAACCTAATGTGAATTATATCGAAGAGGACCTAGGAGTGTATTCCATCTTTACCGAGGAGGATAACACTCCCTTGGAACAAATCGACTTAGATGACGGTATGTGGCATATGCACTTTGATGGTTTATGCTTTAATGAAGGAAACAAAGATAGTATTATCTTGTACTCTCCTATGGGGAAAATTCATAATTTTTCTTATAGGTTGGAGTTTTCTTTCACAAACAATGCCACTAAATTCGAAGCTTTATTATTAGGCATTGAAAACTCCTATAAGTTGGGTTGTGGTCCTTGTTTAGGAAAATATATGAAATGATCTTACTCAAGCATTTTCAGATCCTTCTTGGCTAAAGAAAAATAGATGGGAATATCACCCTAGGTTTATAGCCATCAAAATAAAATCCTAACTCACAAGTATCAATTACAAGTGCTTAGCCTAGTCTTTTTCACAATTAAAGGTTTGATGGAAAATTCATTTTAATATGATTTTATGAATATAATAGTTGTTGAAAACAAATTTAAAGACAAAAGTAAAGACACCAAGATGATAATCAAGAAATATGAGACATAAAGCAATCCTTTATTTCATTCCAATTCACCAAAGAGTCATTCTCTTTACAAAATATCATGTAGAAGTTTTGGACCAAAGTCAAACTTAGACATCCCCGATGGAACATACAAAAG
>CBVK0104015215.1:0-15468 GCA_900067695.1 Picea abies
TCCTTAAGGATTAATATATGGTGTTACCCTACCTCAAGGGTTTTCTCTATATTCTTCTCTTCAATATTGTGGTGAATGGTTTTATGTATTCTTGTTGATATTATTGGTTATTCTGGAGTATATTTTCATATATAGCATTGGTATATAACATACTCTATCTCCTACAAGAAAAAGATCAAAGTCTTTACCTCTAGTTATTATCTGCATAGTCCCTCTTTGCACCCTAAACTTCCATGCAGCAATACTATGATAAGTTCCTTTTCTCATGAATAAGAAACCCTAATCACAGTGTTGGAAAATCATCTGAAAACAAAAGTGCAATACTAAGAAAGACATAAAACTACAGCTTGGGTGATCATCTCAAACAAGTCATCTTATTTTATAAACTTCAAAAAGGAAAGAATGGGGGTAGGATTCAATATAAGGGAACCCACTGAACCTTCCAAGATTTATGAAAACCCTTAAGTAGTTGAAATATTCTAGAGAATCCAATGGTTGGGATATTTTGATAGATTGAGGAGATTTGATGATGAAACTTCCCTAGAATTTGTACTAAATTTTCAGAATTTTAGGGATCAAGAGTATGTAAGTGTAGTTAGAGGGTGAGATATAATGGTGGATGAAGTATCTATTAGTAAATTCTATATCTTTCCTATGGGTTTTCCATGGGACAAGGAGGAGAGGAAAGAATCTACCAATGCAAATAATCTTTTCTTCCATAAGAATGAGAAGCCTCAGAAGGACAAAAATGGTATCAAAAGGGAAATTATACCCCATCCTTGGCCTGAGGTAGCCTACAACATCATTAAATACATCACTTCTTAAGGAAGAAAGACTATGGTCTATGCTTATCACTTTATACTTCTCCATTAGTTGAGACACCACTTCAATCAGGAACCAGAAACAACCTCAACATACATTATTTCCTTCTCCAATATCTTAAGGAAATGAGCACCAAGGTCAAAGAAGGAAAATAGGATACACTAGACCACCATGGCCTCATTAAATTAATAGTGTCAGATACCTTGGGAAATCTAATATATAGATTTCATTGGGTAGACTTTGTGTACATGGACATGTAGGATTTCCTAGAGGTGTAGGAGACTATGATGAAGTGAAGCCAACAGAAAGAAGAGGAAGAAAGGGATGAGAAAACAAAGAAAGTCACTCGAACAAGATCCTCTAGGTAGGAAAGAAAGAAAAATATAAAAATAATATAAGGAGGTGGTTGATACCTTAGAAAAACTTGATACACCATCAATAAGCCCCCTAAATATTACAAGTACATAACCTACTCAACAAAGGAGGATGTGATGCTATAGGAAAAAGAAGAGTCAGGTACAAGGTAGTCTCAAATTGATAATTCCCTTGTCTGCCCCAATCAATATTGAGGATTTCTCTAGCCTATAGGATCCATGGGGAGAAAATAAAGTCTTTAAAGCAAGGGAGAAATCAGTAGAGAAAGGAACAACACCATAGGAATAAAAAACACCACAAATAGAAGGGAAATCAAAAAGAAAGACGCCAACAAAAAAATTTATACATGACACCTTGTTAGAATTAGAAAAGGCCAAAATGGAAGCCATCAAATGGAAAAGGATGGTAGAAATAAGAAAATGGAAATAGAAAGAGGACACCTCAAGAGACCTAGAGCACCAACTTCAACATTTGCAAGAAAAAATTTAGATTATGAGAATGCAAAAGACAGAGAAAAATAAGAAACTAACAACAGAAAATAAAAAATTAAGAAATAAGTTGGATCAAGCCAATAAAGAACCAATTTCTAAGAACAAGAAGATATAAGTGATGGGTTCATATCTAGAAAGTACGACTAAGTTATCTCAAGAATTATTATAATGTAGGCAACCATCCACGATGTACACATTCTCAAGCATAGCTCAGCAAGTCAAATTCTACATTGAGACTCCCAAGGACTTTCTTGAGACTTATATCTAGAAAGTACGACTAAGTTATCTCAAGAATTATTATAATGTAGGCAACCATCCACGATGTACACATTCTCAAGCATAGCTCAGCAAGTCAAATTCTACATTGAGACTCCCAAGGACTTTCTTGAGACTTACCAAGACTGCAACATAGAAGAAAAAGCTAGGTTGTGTGAATTTTAATTACAAAATCTTGTCCTTACTCACCCCTACAAATGGAATCCTAATCCATATTTAGGGTATGTATAGATCATGGCCTTTGCTTCTTGGTTAAGGCATGAGGATATCAAGGCAATAGAAATGAAAAATTACCAAAAAGAAGAGCCCCACATCCCAATCTGGATCAGCGTTGAAGCACCCAAGCCTGAAGAATTTATAACTAGACATGACATCATTTCTTCAGATTGGGATGTAGCTCCAATTTGGGAAGAGAAGAAAGTAGAGGCTATGACACATATTGAATACACCTTGAGTATTTTGGAAGAAGAGGCAGCACAAGCCTACCATAGGAGATGGAAATCTCTTCCCCATGATCTCCAATTAAGAAAGACACATTCCTCATATGCCTTACAAGTTGCACTCTTTAGAACTCCTTGGTACAAGGAAACCATGAGGAGGCTTACAACTAAGTGGATTGGATTAAAAATGAATCCCCCTCTTCTCCTCCCAATTTCACCTCCAGCTGACATAAATAAGGATAAGTAAAAGGAAGAGAGGGAAGAGATAAAAAGAAACAAGGGTTACTATGAGAAACAATCCATCATCAGGTATATAGCTTGGGACATTAGACAAGGGCACAGTGAGCAGCAACATTGGAAACAATGATTACAGAGGGTATATTTCATCTTTTTGTTACACAACGGTGTGAAAAACCTTCCTCTAGGGGNNTCTTTTTGTTACACAACGGTGTGAAAAACCTTCCTCTAGGGGGTAATGATGGACCTCTATAATCTTATCTAAAGTTCCCATCAAAGACATGTTTTTTACTACTATGTACCTAATAACTCACCTTTTTTACCATGCGTAATATTAAATATGGTTGTTTTTCAAGTTATTTAATGAACAATTTTGAGTTTGAGACTTGATGAGTAATGGTTATATTTTTCTTAAATTTCATGATGAAAATGCATGTGTAGACTAACCTCCATAGGTTGAACTACTCGTGGATAGATGGATATCCCAAGACAAGGAAAAAATCAAGGAATCTTGTCTCCACCTACCATCAGATTTGTTTCCAAGTAATTAATAAACATTATCTTCAAACTTGAACTTAACGGATCCAAAAGATCGCCAATAAATACAAGGATGTTGTGTAATTTCCCCCATCTTAACTGAGGAACATTACTACATAGAATACACCTATATTTGAAATTTTATGTGCTAGCTCATTTCCTATCTCTTACCATCTACACATTTTGCACATATTTACCATTTTAATGTCCATTATTAAATGCATCTACAACATTCAAAATGAACATGAGTGCAGTTAATAAATCATCTACAACAACACATGAAACCATTATCATTCACAGATTAAAATACACAGCCATAAGACTCATAAGAAAACTCAGATAATATGCAAACACTTATATTTAAAATAAAGTTTGTGCAACTAGCTACTTGGGGATGATGTTCCACCCAACCATATACTTGTTGTTCCAAATATCAATAGCAAGTCACTCCCAAGTTGGGGCTAGGAATACACAAAAGAAGGGTGCCTCTCATATTCCACTCACACTTCAATATCTCACAACCCATTGGTATCCTCCTATAGTTATCCCAAATTTCATCCAACTCTCTTCCTCTTGATCTGCCCAACCCAAGGAATGTACCCCTTCACTAATCTCATCCCATTGAGCATCCCATTCATTTATCAGGATCTCTCTAGCACAAATAGATATGAATATCTCTACAGGGAACTCAAGGGAACTCATTTCCAAGAAAACTACCAGTAACAGCAACAACACTTGATGTTATAGTGCAACTCCCATAGGAGTTCACTCTTTAGGCCTGACAACCTGGATATTCAATATTTAGCTCCAAAACAATCCAAAACTTCTCAATCATGCTCCAAAATTAACCCAGCCTCCTTGCTCTATATTTTGTGCTCTATTTCCCTACTCTCCCCTTGTTTTTCATGCCAAGACTCAATGTGAAAAAACTACCTATCCTCCTCATACGAATTTCCTCTATTTTCTGAAGATAGTTGATTTCTCACTCAATCCAATGTGATTGTACTTCAGCCCCATGCTTCCAATAACAATGGGAAGTGAATTCTATACCCACCCTCTGAAACGTAGTTAGTTATTGTTCTCTCATATGCTCAAACATAAAATAGATGGTTGACCCAAAAGATAATAAACTTCATAAATATGGGTTTGGATTAATACCCATAAACCATCTCCCCCTTGGACCCCTCTTAGACACTCCTAGGCATTCCCCTCTCTTGTGGATTAATCAACCCCCATATTTGTCCATATTCCTAGTAACTGGCATCACATTATTTTTATTAAAATCAAAAAATACAATTCGCATATTACGTTACTTTGGTGTAGCCATATTCATATCTACAGTATACATTAATTAAATTGGGGATTATACCGGGGATGTTACATGCTGAAGGAAGGAGCGTTGGGAATAAATATCCAACAATCTCTCCTTGAATCAAGGATAAGGCCAAGTTTTCTTGTAATACCCCTAAGCCAGAAATTGTAAATGTACATATGCTTTAAAGGTTGGTGAGCAAGGATGTTTTAGGCCATAGTTCCTTTGTAAATATGTTTTGAGGCTAGATTTCCTCTATGATTTAGCCCAGGGAGCCTATGATTTGAAATAACAACAATCCTAAAAATGCAATATGTAATCACACTTGGATTTATTAATAAAAATACATCACGGTTGCAGACCAAGTCAGACAAAAGAGTATGGGGGGATAAGACTCCACGAGAGGGAAAGGGGGCTAAGGGCTTAAGGAAGAAAGGATAAGTCAAGGGGGATTAAGCTAAGGAATCAATTAATATTATTCCTAAGTTATAATTCATGTGATATAATTTTATCCTAAGTTCCTAAAGTTTGGAAATGAATCACCAAGTGGGGTCAAAGGCAATTCCTTGAGTGACAAGTGTCAAGCTAGGAACATGAAAATATATTGTTGGGAATTAGTGTAATTCCATCATTCACTCAATCATTGGAGTCCATCATCCTTACCTTGGTTGGAGAGTGTAAGCTGAAGTTAATTGTTACCTAGTAAATCCTTGGTGGTTTGGGTTGAAGAAGCAGGTTGTCATGCTTATGGAGCATTCCCTCTAGGTGAGAGAATTGTTGGGGAATATGTTTCCCTGTGTGTTGGGATAGTGGGTAATAAAATCCTTATGCATCATTTTGTTCTAAGTGATACATATCTCTGAGACTTCCTATTCATCATGTTTTTGAATCTCTAGAAGAGAAGTGGGACAACCGAAGGATTGTTGAGCAGAGAAGGGCTAACACTTCCTGGGGTGGGCTGGGTTGTGTAGAAAGAGAGGTTGTGAGTTGGGGACTGTTGTTTGAGTTGTCACCTAGGCCTGTGATTTTATGGGTCTATATGTCATACCTTAGTTTGGATTAGGTATCCTTTTCCCTAGTGGAGTAATAGCCCTAGCTCGGGGGTGACCTTTTGTTGAGAGATTATGAACAGAAAATTGTATGGTTGGGAGCAATGTCTGAGGTATGCATCTAGTCAATGATTTTAATGAAAACATAAATGTATTTTATGTGATATTATTATGTATATCATATGTTATTTCTATCTAATTATGTTAAGTTGTAATTGTATGTATTTATGAATGGATTATATGTTGTAGAACTACATAATTATGTTCATATGCAGGGCATTTAGTTATTAAATGGTATCAAAGAAATTTTATTGTGTGTGGCGTGGATCAGCTTGGATGGCTCGTGACATTACATTTCCAGTTGTATAAATATACCTCAAGGAGGAGAAGCAAGATATAGATAAATAGTGGATTGTGTATTTTGTTTCATGATTTTGCTTAGAGAGTTTGAAGACTTGGAGCTCTACTCCCTAATGTATTTGTTGTGATTAATCAATAAAAAGACTTGGAGCTCTACTCCCTAATGTATTTGTTGTGATTAATCAATAAATATGTTTTCCTTTTTAGCTTATTAAGTATTTTCATATTCCTTGTGCTACTTGGGTAGGGCCCACTCAAGAGGGCTCAAGCAACCTTCTGTATTTATTTCTTTTCATGTTGTTTTGTTTTAACTTCATCTTTTCATTATTTCCATAGAGTTATATAGCTATGCATGTCATCTTACTCATGATTGTAGTATACTTATGTTATGCATATTAAAATTGTTGATAAACTGTAAATCCATTCTTTTCCTATAAAAGTTTTTACAAGTTTATTGGAGTAATTAAGAACATTTTCCTAGGACTATGAATTCATCTTCACATAATTACAACATGCTTTGATTATCCTAGTAGTTGAGGAAGAGTTAAATAGTCTCTTCAGTACTTTCTTGTCCATCCTACAAAGCTTCCTATAGAAACGGTATAGTTCATATAGAAACTATCACAGTTCCTGTAGAAATAGTTTAGACTAGAATTTTTTGCAATCATTCGACTTCATTCATGACGATATTTAATGCTAATGATATGGTATCAAACTATGGTACTTGATAAGTGTTTATGAGCCAATATTTTAGAAATTAGATTAGTTTTCTTTCAGCAAAAGAGTAAGTTTCCTTTATGCAATTATAATTAGTTTTCTTTCAGTGAAAATGTGAGTTTCCTTTATGCAATTAGAATTAGTTTCCTTTCACCAAAAGTGTGATTTTCCTTTATGCAATTAGAATTAGTTTTATTTCATCAAAAGTGTGATTTCCTTTTATGCAATTAGATTAGTTTTATTTTAGCAAAAGTGTGATTAGAACAGTTGTTCATTCATTTCATTTAACTCGGTTTGCTCAATTGATTTATCCTTCTTATCAAGTGGTTAGAGTAAGACCTAGGGTATCATCAAACCCAGCCAATAGATAGATGCATAAGAGGAAATAAGTGTATTCTACATATATTTTGCACGATACCTCATAAGTTTGTACGAACCTCAGGTTGATAATTAAAGTACTATTGATGTTTAGATTGGTCAAGATCCAAACAGAAATGTCACGAGGATAAAATATCTCCCTACATTTTTATAGAGGTGGTACTCCTCTATTATTATCTGAAAGATTTAGCTTTGATGATCTTGGATAAAACTATCAAAATGGGAAATGCTAAACAACATACCTCGAATCTTTATTGCTTTAATTTGTATATAAAATGGTTCTTGATAACCAAATTTATTCTTGAATGGACAAAGGAGCTTCTTAACAATAAAATATGAAGAAAGTATTCAATATCAAAATATATATATGCTCAGTTTCATTATTTAAACCCTTTGAAATACATGCAAAAAGAAGATGCAACCATATTTTCTCACAGGAAAAAGAAATAAATGGTGTTTTGATCATTTCAGAGAACATTAAATGAGTTCTACATTCAAAACTGAAAAGAATTTGATGGAAATACTCCAAAAATATCATGTTCGGAAATCCCAAAGCCTAATAAATCATTAAAGTTACACACCAGAGTAGTTCTCTGTGGCGTTTCATAAAGGATATTCAACAATACAAAGCATTTCAACAAACCAATTGACTAATGCTAAAAAATGAAGCTTGTCAAATGCAAAGACTACAAGTTCATGAATAATTTATAAAATCATGGCTTACATTTATCAGTCACACATATGGATGTAAAATACTCCATGATAATTTAGAGAAATATTCTTGCAAGAATACAAGCAAAAACACTCAAAAATCTCCCCCGGATGGGGTGACAGAGCGGATAACTCGAACACGTGGGCGCAAAAGGGGAGGCAGTGGCATGGTTCGCACCAGCCCGCATCAAAACGCCATAAATTCGAAATGAATTCCCACATCCCAAGGGGTTTTATCCTTCTTATCCTGCCATCTCCACTGTTGCCATTAATGAAAACAACCATCAACACATATTCGTTGCTTGTTCAATATTTTCCAACAATGATAGGATGCAACATGTCATGATGTGATTGGTTTCCACATGTCTCAATTGGATAGCATGGATAAGGTTCCATGTGTGTCAATGTGATAGGTGGAATAAAACTTAGGAAAAAAGTTAAGTTTGGAGAGTATGGATATGGATGAAAGGAGAGAGGAGGTATGGTGGGTCGGTGGAATGTCGTGAGGGTTGAGTGTTATGGTTCCATGATTCTGCGGGGGTAAGGGGTATGGAGTGAAAAGGATTTATGTGTTTCCATGGGTCTATAGGGGTAAGGGGTATGGAGTGATAAGGAGTTTCATGGTGCCACGAGAGAGGGAGAGGAGTGAAGTGAGGAGAGGGGAGGGAAAATGTTAAATATAAGAGATGGAACAAGAGGAGAGGGGGAATAGGAAAATATATGGGATCAAGTTCATATGAAGTGGGTGGGGATCGAGTATAAGGAGTGGGTGAAGTGAGGAAGGGGAAATGGGTATGGCACCGTAGGAGGATGTGATTCAGGAGAAGAGGGGATGGAAAGAATCATGGGAAATATCAAAATAAAATTAAGTATGGTAGAGTGTAGGAATAACGAGTAATACTAAGAGGAGATGGAAGGAATGATGGGAAATATGGAAATAAAACTAAGTATGGTAGAGAGAATGAGAAGTAAATTTATTGTGAGAGAATGAAATAATCAAGACTTAGCATGAGAATTGAGGAAGAAAAAGTATTCATGAGACTGAAAATATTCTCGAGACTAATTATAAGAAAGGAAACTTAGTACCAAAAGAGAAATTAATTGTGTTACGCATGGAGGAAGTGTTTTTCATGGAATATTGGGTGGTTGGAAAAAAATGTGAATATCTTTGGCATATGGACTCATATTTTAAATCCACAAAATGTGTGACTAAGTTGGGACTGAGGGCTACACCATGAACTAAAAATCGTTCACAATTTCTTTCTTATGATATCAGTTTTTGTTTTATTATTTCAAAGAGTGGAAAATTGAGGTGACCAAACGTTTGATCAACAACTGGCTCCAACTGTAGGATAGTGACCCCATGTCGGTTGCTGAGAATCCAAAATATTGGTCATCTTCCTTCGTCATTGGGTCGTGGAGACATATTCAGAACACATTCTTGTAATTTCTTGTCCATTGGGCCATGGATTCATATTCAATCATTATATCCATCTAACATTGCTTTATTATTCAAAATTTGACTGAAGAAGAAAAATATGTACAAACCAAATATACCTATTGTATCCTACTTGGAGGAAAGGAACAATTTTCAAGTGTAAGTGGATTTCCAATGGAGTCACTCAAGCATCCAAATAATATATGAAATGAACTCCAAAATTCAGGAACATGTCGGTGTTGTTATCAAGGAATCAAGAGGACATCCAAAGTATACTAAAGTAAAATTGAGTCGAATGTGCCCAAAATCTGATTACGTTTCTTGGAAAACAATGCTTTGGAACCATTCTAGCGGGGAAAACCCCCCTGTGGCTACACCAGGGTTTACAATGTAGGAAGATCACAACCATCTAAAATTCTCCTACTTTTATAACTACCCCAAACATACCCCAGACTCATACATGAAAGACAAAGTGAGAAGGATCGGGTAACTATACCTTTTACTCCGCGTCTGGTGATGATCCTCTCACGCTTGATAGCTCTGTTGACTGCAAACCTCCTCCAAAGGTTGGCCTGCATTCACAAACAGATAAACAGGAAACTACAAACATGCATCTCATATATAAATAATGGGTTAGATGTTATAATAAAACACAAATCAAATGAAAACATTCGACACATCATATTTCAGGACAGAAAAACTATTTCTTTTCTTTATAATACAATGATCACATACAACAAGGTCGATTACTGCTCCATGAACCTGGTCTGGGCTCCTCTTTAGGCCTGATAGTCTGGATATTCAATCTTTAGCTCCAAAATTCACCCAACCTCCTTGCTCTAGCTCTTGTGCTCTGTTTCCCTACTCGCCCCTTGTTTTTCATGCCAAGACTCAATGTGAAAAAACTTCCTATCCCCCCCATATGAATTTCCTCTATTTTCCCAAGATAGTTGATTGCTCACTCGATCCAATGTTGATTTTACTTCAGCCCCATGCTTCCAATAACTATGGGATGTGAATTCTATAATGACCCTCTGAAATGTACTCAATGATTGTGCTCTCATACACTCAAACATAAAATAGATGGTTAACCCAAAAGATAATAAAATTCATAAATATGGGTTTGGATTAATACCCATAAACCATTTCTCCCTTGGACCCCTCTTAGACACTACTAAACATTCCCCTCCCTTGTGGATTATTCAACCCCCATCTTTGTCCATATTCCTAGTAGATGGAATCACATTATTTTTATTAAAATCAGAAAATACAATTTGAATATTACGTCACTTTGTCATATCCATATTCATATCTACATTATACATTAATTAAATTGGGGATTATATCGGGGATGTTACATGTTGAAGGAAGGAGTGTTGGCAAGAAAATTCCAACAATTTCTCCTTGAATCAAGGATAAGGCCAAGTTTTCTTGTAGTGCCCCTAAGCTAGAAATTGTAAATGTACATATGCTTTATAGGTTGGTGAGACTATGATTTGAAATTGTAAATTGTAAATGTACACATGCTTTATGAGCCAGGATGTTTTGGGCCATAGTTTCTTTGTATATATGTTTTGAGGCTAGAGTTCCTGTGTGATTTAGCCCAGGGTGACTATGATTTGAAATAACAACGATCCTAACTAATGCAATATGTAATCACACTTGGATTTATTAATAAAAATACATCACAGTTGCAGACCAAGTCAAACGAAAGAGTATGGGGGGATAAGACTCCAGGAGAGGGAAAGGGGGCTAAGGGCTTAAGGAAGAAGGGATAATTCAAGGGGGATTAAGCTAAGGAATCAATTATAATTATTACTAAGTTATAATTCATGATATATAATTTTATCCTAAGTTCCTAAAGGTTGGAAATGAATCACCAAGTGGGGTCAAAGGCAGTTCCTTGAGTGACAAGTGTCAAGCTAGGAACATGCAAATATTTTTTGGAAATTAGTGTAATTACATCATTCACTCAATCATTGGAATCCATCATCCTTACCTTAGTTGGAGAGTGTAATATGAAGTTAATTGTTACCTAGTAAATCCTAGGTGGTTTGGGTTGAAGAAGAAGGTTGTCATGCTTATGGAGCATTCTCTCTGGGTGAGAGAATTGTTGGGGAATAGGTTTCCCTGTGTGTTGGGATAGTGGGTAATAAAATCCTTACTCATAATTATGTTCCAAGTGATACATGTCTTTGATACTTCCTTTTCAACATGTTTTTGAAGCCCTAGAAGAGAAGTGGGACAGCTGAAGGACTATTGCACAGAGAAGGGGTACACTTCCTAGGGTGGAAGGGGTTGTGTGGAAAGAGAGTTTGAGAGTTGGGAACTGTTGTTAGAGTTGTCACCTGGGACTGTGATTTTATGGTGCTATATGTCATACCTTAGTTTGTCTTAGGTATCCTTTTCCCTGGTGGAGTCATAGCCCCAACTCGGGGTTTGTCTTAGGTATCCTTTTCCCTGGTGGAGTCATAGCCCCAACTCGGGGTGACCTGTTGTTGAGAGATTATGAATAGAAAATTGTATGGTTGGGAGCAATGTCTAAGGTATGCATCTAGTCGATGATTTTAATGAAAAAATAAATGTATTTTGTTTGCTATTATGATGTATATCATAGGTTATTTCTATCTAAGTATGTTAAGTTGTAATTGTATGTATTTATGAATGGATTATATGTTGTCGAACTACATAATTGTGTTCATATGCAAGGCATTTAGTTATTAAATGATATTAAATAAATTTTATTTTGTGTGGCGTGGCTCAACTTGGACAGCTCGGAACATTACATTTACAATTGTATAAATATACCTCAAGGAGGAGAAGCAAGATATAGATAAATAGAGGATTGATTATTGTGTTCCGTGATTTTTCTTAGAGAGTTTGAAGACTTGAAGACTTGGAGCTCTACTCCCTAATGTATTTGTTGTGATTAATCAATAAAGATGTTTTCCTTTTTAGCTTATTAAGCCTTTCAGATTCCTTGTGCTACTTGGGTAGGGCCCACTCAAGAGGGCTCAAGGACCCTTATGTATTTATTTCCCTTCATGTTGTTTTGTTTTAACTTCATATTTTATTTATTTGCATAGATTTATATAGCTATGTATATCATCTTACTCGTGATTGTAGTATACTTATGTTATGCATATTAAAATTGTTGATAAACTGTAAATCCATTCTCTTCCTATAAAATTTGTTACAAGTTTATTGGAGTGATTAAGAACATTTTCCTAGGACTATGAATTAATCTTCACATAATTACAACATGCTTTGATTATCTCAGTAGTTGAGGAAGAGTTAAATAGTCTCTTTAGGCCTTTCTTGTCCATCCTACAAAGCTTCCTATAGAAACTGTATAGTTCATATAGAAACTATCATAATTCCTGTAGAAATAGTTTAGACTAGAATTTTTTTTATTCATTCCACTTCATTCATGACGATATTTAATGCTAATGATATGATACCGGGCTATGGTACTTGATAAGTGTTTATGAGCCAATATTTTAGAAATTAGGTTAGTTTTCTTTCAGCGAAAGAGTAAGTTTCCTTTATGCAATTATAATTAGTTTTTTTTCAACAAAAATGTGAGTTTCCTTTATGCAATTAGAATTAGTTTCCTTTCACCAAAAGTGTGAGTTTCCTTTATGAAATTAGAATTAGTTTTATTTCATCAAAAGTGTGATTTCCTTTTATGCAATTAGATTGGTTTTATTTTAGCAAAAGTGTGATTATAACAGTTATTCATTCATTTCATTTAACTCGGTTTGCTCAAGTGATTTATCATGGTTATCAAGTGGTTAGAGTAAGACCTAGGGTATCATCAATCCCAACCAATATATAGATGCATAAGAGGAAATAAGTGTATTCTACATATATTTTTCACGATACCTCATAAGTTTGTACGAACCCTAGGTTGATAATTAAAGTACTATTGATATTTAGATTCGTCAAGATCCAAATAGAAACGTCACGAGGATAAAATATCCCCTTACATTTTTATAGAGGTGGTACTCCTCTATTATTATCTAAAATATTTAGCTTTAATGATCTTGGATAAAACTATCAAAATGGGAAATGCTAAACAACATACCTCAAATCTTTATTGCTTTAATTTGTATATAAAATGGTTCTTGATAACCAGATTTATTCTTGAATGGACAAAGGAGCTTCTTAACAATAAAATATGAAGAAAGTCTTCAATATCAAAATAAATATATGCTCAGTTTCATTATTTCAACCCTTTGAAATACATGCAAAAAGAAGATGCAACCATATTTTCTCACAGGAAAGAGAGATGAATGGTGTTTTGATCATTTCAGAGAACATTGAATGAGTTATACATTCAAAACTGAAAATAATTTGATGGAAATACTCCAAAAATATCATGTTCGGAAATCCCAAAGCCTGATAAATCATTAAAGTTACACCCCAGAGTAGTTCTCTGTGGAGTTTCATAAAGGATATTGAACAATACAAAGCATTTCAACAAACCAATTGACTAATACTAAAAAATGAAGCTTTTCAAATGCAAAGACTACACCTTCATGAATCATTTATAAAATCATGGCTTACATTTATTAGTCACACATATGGCTGTAAAATAATCCATGATAATTTAGAGAAAGATTCTTGCAAGAATACAAGAAAAACACTCAAAAATCTCAACCTTGTGCTCAGTTCAGAAATACAAGCATAAAGCCTTGAGAAAAATATTGTAGAAGAAGGAGAAGAAGAGAAATGAAGATATTTTGTGTTGATCAGAGACCTCATTGAATACTGATGGTTGAAACTTTTCTATTTTGATCTTCTAACCCCTTCTTTGATGGTGCTCTCTCTCTTTTAAAATATGTTCCCAATGCTTCCTAAAGTAGGTAGGGTTTTGTCCTTCTAGAAGTTTCCACATGCATCCTTTTTGGAGTAAATCACTTTAACTAATGATTCATTGAATTTTCATTAATGAAATTAATTTATTGGAATTTATTCCTCCAAGTGGGACCTATTTAATCCTTAAATAAATGTTTATTTAACAAATTTTTATTTCCAAAATTTAAATTGGTTGTCTTGAAAAAGTGGACTTTGTTTTAATTTTTTGATCATGATATTTAACTTATCATCCATGGATACCATTATAATATAAATCTTCATCGTTATAGATTTCCAATGAGTCCTCCTGAGCGAAATTTGGAATTTTGGTTCTCAAGTTATAGCCTCGGGAAGTTGAGGTTCCAACCAAATTTTCCAACAAACCATGGAAACAGAGCTGACTGTTCTTTTAATTTCTGGGAGAATTATGACCAAATTCATCCCTTTAAATGTGTCTAATTGTCTTCCTATTTGAATTACCTTTCCAACAAGGTATGGTTTTACTAATGGTTTTACCAAAATAGACACCCAGATCTTGAGTTATGAACTTTTGAAGGTTGTTGCTTAGTAGTCGTTCATCAAATTTGTGAATCAATCTTGGCCCTTGGTTAAAATATGCCTCTTAAATCCCACATTTTTTGTTGTAGTTGATAATTTAGTGTTTATATGGTAAATTCCTCCATACAACTTATGTGAAACAAAAGGAGTTTATGGAGGTCATGCCTTAGGAAAATTGTTGACTTAATTAAATTGGTTGACCAGTCAGCGTCCATTCATTTCCCAGTCAGAGCCCATGTAATTTCCTAGTTTCACAGTATGATAGGATGCCACATGTCATGGTGTGATGTTTCCACTTGTCTCAATTGGATAGAGTGTATAAGGTTCCATCTGTTTCAATGTGAAAAGTGGAATAAAAGTTAGGAAAAAAGTTAAGATTCAAGAGTATGGATATTGATGAGAGGAGAGAGGAGGTATGGTGGGTCAGTGGAATGTCGTGAGGGTTGAGTGTTGCGGAGCCATGGTTCTGTGGGGGTAATGGGTATGGAGTGATAAGGATTTATGTGGTGCCATGGGTTTGTAGGGGTAAGGGGTATGGAGTGATAAGGAGTGACGTGGCACTATGGGAGAGGGAGAGGGGTGAAGTGAGGAGAGGGGAGGGAAAATGTTAAATATCGGAGATGGAACAAGAGGAGAGGGGGAATAGGAAAAGAGATGGGATCAAGTTCATATTAAGTGGTTCAAGATTGAGTATAAGGAGTGGGTGAAGTGAGGAAGGGTAAATGGGTATGGAACTGTAGGAGCATGTGATTGGGGAGAAGAGGGGATGGAAAGAATCATGGGAAATATCGAAATAAAATTAAGTATGGTAGAGTGTAGGAATAAGGAGTAATACTAAGAGGAGAGGGAAGGAATGATGGGAAATATGGAAATAAAACTAAGTATGGTAGAGAGAATGAGAAGTAAA
>CBVK0104015217.1:0-12116 GCA_900067695.1 Picea abies
CGATCTCACACCTTTGTTCGTACAATTGACCATCCGGACCGAAAAAGGGGTAAAATACCATCGGGCAGACATGCCTTCAAATTTTAGTTTGGCGAGCGTGAAGGAAAAGAAGATTGATCGACAATATTTTCATGTTTGGAGAGTCTGAAAAGGGCTTAAAGAAGACTCTGAGAGGTTACTTTTCTTAGTTAATACAGACGATATTGAAAAGCATGAATATAGTCTCATCGGATCTTACTTTCAAATTTCAAAGCGAGCTTGAAAGACAACAAAGCATGCTCATTTTTGCGAGTCCTGAGGGTGAGGCCAAATGTGATGGTGTGTCAAACAAATGAGGCTCAATATCATAATCATGATAGGAATAAAAGGACTTCCGAGCCTAAAGTCATAGGAGATAGCATGGACGCCAAAATACAACAAGGATCTATCTAGGGCCTCCATGTAAAGGTAGGCTCTACTACCTAATTACGACACTTCTAAAGAAGCAATGATGGTTCTGTGTTGCACTTCGATGGGATCAATCTTATGGAAAAGTGGAAAAGACAACGAGATGCAAAAAGTGGAGGTGGAATCCTAACTTATATGAAAAAAGTTGGAAAAAATGACTTTTACCAAACGACCTTTAAAAATGACCCATCTCCCAAAAACAATTACCAGACCAAAATCAAAGTGCATCATGACATCCAATAAGAAACTCATGAACCATGTTAAATGATTTTCAAGCTAGAAAAAATGACAAAAGGGTTCAAAAAAGTGGGAAAAAGCGCACAAAAAGCCTATAGATAGAAGCTGACAGTTCGTTTTCACCATTGCAATTTAAAAATTAACTAGAAGGTAAAAAAGACCCCTTTGCTAAAATATTTGATTCTGGGAGCTTTAGAGGACAAAATGAACTTCCACTCAAACCAAGTAAGTATAAACTTATCCCTCTTTCATTTTCATTCATTATTTTAGCATTTCTTTTGGTTTTTTGGGGGGTGTGGCCTCCTAAAAAAGGGCGGCCCTACGTGTACGTGGGTTGTCTAAGGATAGCCCGAGTATGCCCATGGGAAGAAAACAATATGCCCACGTGCATACGTGACTGTGTCCAAGACAACCCACGTACACCCTCAAAAACATGGAAAAAATGAATATGCAAGAGCTAACTCCCCCGTTGAACTTGTCATGTAACAGGATGTATGTCCACTAAAGGGAGAGGAGGCATGAGGATTTCAATATATTGGTTGATGAGGACCCTATTGCTATTGCCACATTTAAAAAATGCAGGTTATAGGAGTTCTATCGATGTCCATTCATGAGGGTACAACCCAGGCTGTTGAATTCCTTGGTGGATTATTGGCACCATGACGCAGAGGCATTTATTCTTGAGGGGAATTCATTGACTCCAATGACTGAGGACATATATTTCTTGACTGGCCTCTCGAGGAGAGGGGAAATAGTCAACCTGCGTACATTTCCCCCTGGGCCCCTCAATATCATCGAACTAATCAGGATGCATTACGAGGTTGTCACTGAGAAAGTAGGTTCTCAGATGCCTATCCACAAGACCACCAACCTTTCACTGAAGGTGATTGTCTTTCTTATTGGGAGGATCACTGGATCCACGGCCTTACATCAGGCCTCTCGGGTGCACATGTATTGTGCAATGCAATGCCTAAATGCACAAGTATTCGACTGGAGCATGACCATGCTTGGCTGCATGAAGAGACAACTCACAGAGTGTCGAGGGCAAAGTAACAAAAACTTTGGGTTTGCTTATTCTTCTTTGAGAGGGTACCCTGCATGAGTCCACGAGAGACAGTACAGGGGCATGTGAATTCCTTCCCAGAAGCGTGTAGGTGGGCATCATTTCTGCCATAAAAGGGGGGGAGGAAGGACCATAGAGGCCTTCGATGATAAATTTTTTGACTGGTGGGCACAACAGATTCCAGTGATAGAGGACTACCCCTACGCTAGAATCAACTTTTCTAGGGATCCAAACATGCCTGTACCTCCTAGAGAGGAGCAAGGAGAGATAGGTACGTTTGTTTTTAAATTTATTTTATTTTTATTTTATTTTTATATATATCATTTTTATGTGAATCAGAGTATTTGACAACTATGTATCTGTTATGTACAGATGTGGGACTAGTGCATCCATCATACTTCTTGAGGACCAAGAGACATCCTTAACCAAAGGTAGTACCAGCAGCAGTCGGTGGACTAGCAGCCATAGGGGGACCTCCAGCCGGAGAGGCTGAGAGAGTATTGAGATGGGTGGAGAGGAACCTCACCACACTCACTCGTGCAGTTCCTATGGCCGAGATCGAGGATCTCCCGCCATCTATGCAACCTCACATAGTTGGGGTGCCACAGACATGGGTCCAACTCTTTCGGCGTTTGGAAAACATCATTGTTCACTACAGAAGGGCCAACAATCCCCAATCTTAGATAGGATGGAATCTTTATGTGTCAAGGACACTCTTTTTGTATATTTTTTAGGGCATAAGCCTCGTGATGTATATAGGATATTACTTTTGAGGCATCTGCACCCATCTATGTACTCTGAGACTTTTTAATATATATATATGCATCTTGATGTCTTATGGATCACATTTCTTTACAAATGTATATACATGTGTATGTGTGTGTTTCTTTTTATATGTGTGCAATATGCCAATCTAATACTTGATTAGCTAGAGTATCTGTCATTTGATTTAATCTCCTAGGAACATGGATATACATAATGTAATCAAAGTAGCCTTATAAGAGACGTACCCTAAGGAAGCGTTGATGTAAGGTAGGATCGTAAACATGGTAAACCCCATTTAACTAGGACACAACCAGCTGAGCATCTAAATATACCTGGAGATAAGAGATACCATGCGAAAAGGCGTCACGAAGCAACTCTATTACTATGTTGTACTCGGAAACATTGTTTGTGGCATCATCTAGACGGATACCTCCGGAGGATAGAAACTGGCCTTGAGGTGTGAAAATCACCCAAGTTGCAAAAGAAAGCCTCTTAGTGTGTCGACTAGCACCGTCCGTGAACCCAACGAACACCTATAATTCACTTGAAATTTTCCATAGTGAAAAATATGACATAAATAATGACACGTCCATGAAACAAAAAGACCAAAACAATTGTATAAGAACTATACATATGTACAAGAATTCACCCAGGAGACCAACCTAAGAGTAATACTTCTTGAGGTAGAGCCCATTTCTAGGCTCCATGAAATCATTTCCCTCAAAGTCAACCAGATGATAAGCGCCCTTTTTAAGACCTATTTCACGATGAAAGGTCTGAACCACATGGGTTTGAACTTGCATTCCCCCAGGGGATCCTTATCTTGGTCATAGACTAGGAAAAGGTTTCCATCAGAGAAAATATGAGGATGAACCGACCAATCATATTGACACTTGACTCATTGCTTGTGAGCCTCATTGGCCAAGGCTGCATCATGGCATTGCTCATTGAGTTGCTCGAGATATAATAGGCGTTCCTCAAAAGGTGAAGTGTCTATAAATAAATCTACTGCCAACTTTAAAGACTAGATCTGGCACTCTATAGGCACGACTGCTTCCAGCCTGTAAGCGAGTTGAAAAGGTGAGAAACTGGTGGCAGTATTTACAGACATTCGGTAGGCCCTATAATGTCGAGTACAACATCAAATTCCAGTTTGATTTGGCAGAATTGATCGTTCGTTGTAGAATAGTCTTGAGGGACTTGTTCATAGCTTCCACCTGACCATTCACCTATGGGTATTAGGGTGATGAATGATCTTGCCTCAAACCAAGATTTGTTGTTAACTCGGACATCATTTTGTTTTGAAAGTGACTACCATGGTCAGTGACAATATCCTTCAAGATGTTGAACCTTGCTACTATCTGGTTAAAAATGAAGAGATTTGATGTTTCACCATCACTAGAGATATCTATAAGAATTGCTTCAGTGATACTTTCCATATTACCCTGAATGTAAATTGCATGCATAGCCATAGGATTAATAGGACAAGACCTATCTCTAGTCATAGTCAAGATGAATTCACCCACCTCTATTCTTCTTAACTCCGAAAGGAAATAAGATCTGTGATGGAGATCATCCCAGGGTCTGTCTGGACCAATCAATGCCTCTATTATCACCTTGTCAGAGGGAAAGACAAAATATAAATAATTTGTAGTGGTGAGGGAACCTTGAGCTCAGATAGGCTAGAGAACTGGATCTAACTCATGTGCAGGAGTCAAATCGGGCTTGGTGGAAGCTTGTTGGACAATACTTTATGCAACTTCTGTCACAGACAAGGGCATGGCCATGCTAAAATACCCTATCCCTTCCATCATGGTCGATGGGGAAGCAAGAGTCCATAGATCGTGAAAGTAATTCGTTCAGAATGATGACACTTGAAAAATATCATCCCTAGGCTGGTTAGGGGAAGCTGATACAAGATTGACATTGCCAGAAGGAGGTGGGTAATCAAAAGTACCCATCAATGGTGGGCACAAACCAACCCCTATGTTGACAATGTCGGGCTAAGGGTTATCGATCATCGGGACCATGGATTCCCCTAATGAAGGGTCAAGATAGGATAAGGACAATTGATCAATTGATATGATCCGACCCTCGTGTGGAAACAACAAGACCTGGAAAAATGTGGCAACCACTGCATGCATAGCATAGGTCCAACTCCTTCCTAATAGAATGTTGTAGTCGAGAGTCGCATCGAACACTTCAACCTCAACGCACACAGTATTCCCTCCTAACTGCACAGGGAAAAAGGGGATGATTTCATGTGGTGTGAACGAACAACCGTCGAAAGAAGTAGGAATATTAGTTGATGGATACAAAATGGGTTGGCCAACAGCCTTCCAACACATCAACAACATCATGCATTTCAAGGTGCCCTCATCAACCACTATACAAAAAATGTTCTAGGGTAAAATATTTTGTGCGGTAAGCCACTACTATATAAAATGTGACGTGGTAATGGAGATGAGGTTTTAAGTCAGTCATATCGAGAACGATCATTCCTAGATTACAAGTCTCTGTAGAACCCAAGGCAAATAATAGAGCTTTTCTCTATGAAGGGAAACTCTAGAGGACCTCCAAAGCAGACATCACGCAAGGGGTTTGTGACAAATCCTCCACCGGATATTAGTTCTAGGTGGCCCTCACATTTGGATTGTGAGAATATTTCTTGAATACCCCTTTCGGGGTGCATGTCATTATTTCTCCCATCATCTTCTTAATGACGAATAGATGGGTTTATGGCTTCTTTACCCTTTTCAGCAGATTTTAGCATTATATAATTGTGTGCCCTAATCGCTATGTAAGCATCACCTTTCATCATGTAAACATTCACGTCTTAGGAAATATTAGAAGATGGAGGGGGTCCCTGACTGCCCCCATCTGTGCTCGAAGAGGCTTGAGTCAAACTTTTCCTGTGAGGAAATGGGTTTGTTAACACAACAGGCTTTTGTTGCACCCATAACTTTTGGGCCTCTGCAAGTCGAGGGCAAAGGTGAGTCAGGTGGTCCTATATGAAAAGGTCACACTGATACTTTGACTTTCTATTCTCTGTGTTTCCCTCTCCATCATTTTTGTTGGGTTTCTTATCCCCCTTACCCTTCTTGTTTCATTGTTTTTTCTTTTTGTCAGGCTGTTGGTTGGCCTTTGGGTTTCTCGACTGCACACTGTGTACTTCTGACATTTGAGTAGGGGGAACAGTTGAGCCTAAGGTCTGGTTGGTCAATGTCTATTGTATAGACAATTGTTGCAATTGATTTGACAACTAATCAGTGGACTTTCCTTGTGTTGAACCAACTATACCATCGGCATGTGGTCCAGACTTTTGTTTGGCCTTATCAAGGATGGACCGTGGTGCATCTAGAAAAATATCATAGAGTAAGCCAGACTGAGAGTATATCAGTTCGAGTTGTTGAGCTCTCATTATTTCCTCCTCCTCTGAAAACACTCCTGACGTAGCAATGTCCTTGGATAACTGAAGTGCCAAAGACTTTAGAAACCACTCCAGTAGGAAATTCGATGCGACCTATACCTTGATCAAACTATTCCGCTGCCACCATTCTTTGATTTGATATGAGATATGATCATCATTGGTCTGCTCAAAGTTGGCCATCAATTCAGTTTCGGCATCATATCTCATGGGTAGTTGGACATGGTTTAGGAAAACCATTGCCAAATCGCTAAAGTAATATTATCTTGAGCGATTGAGCTCGATGTACCATTTCGTGGCACCCCCTATAAGAGTGCATTGAAACAGGCACAATTGTATGGATTCGTCTTGCAACGAGTTTGACGAGCACCATAGGTGGAACATTTCCACGTGATCACTTAGATCTTCAGCAGGCTTGCCTTCGAATTTCAGAATATCTAAGGGAAACTTAGGCGGCATGGGGGCCCAATGCAGATCATAACAAATCAGGTTGTTAAGAAACCTTGAAAAGTCTGGAAAATGTAACATTTCCATAAATGGTATTTTGGGCTGGGTACTATGTATAGGAAAAAGGGAGCCTGGATTTTGACTTGCACCAGGTTGCCAGGAAAAATTGGGCTGATGACTAAGGTTCTAGTAAACACCATGTCCTTGGCCAGCATATAGATACTACATTTGTTGGGGCATCATCAGTTGATTCCTGAAATTTGACGACGAAGTTTGGATGAGGATTGATCACTGCGTTGTGTTCCAAAGATTATGGAAGGGATTTCCCCCTGCCAATCTGACAGGAATAGGTATTGAGCCCTACCAAGGGTTTCGTTGACCATGGAAGGAATTTCCCTTGGTTCGCATCCCTAACAAGGAAACTAATCCCTGCCAAGGATTCCAAAGTCCTTGTGAGGAGAAAACTACTTTATTTTCCCCGTGTGTAGGAATAGTACCCTACACAGGATTGTGTTGTCAAAAACCAGGGTTTCCCCTAATCGAGACTATAGCTGATGAAAAAGCATTATTACCAAACACATTGAACAAAGAGAATGGCATGGATCCCATTGGTGTGGTGTAAGAAGAAGGTCCTAGAATTCCTTCTCCAAACAAGTTGTAGTTCATGTCCGGCCTGACAGGTGGCTGGGTGGCATCGTCAAGCGAGGGGGACGAAGGAGGTATATGTCCCCCACCGTAAGGGATAGTGTTATAGGGAGTTGAGGTCCCCCCCATGGACCCTTGCAAAGGAGAGTTTGAGCTCCCCACCCCCAAACCCATGGTCTGTAGGGTGGAGTAGGTAGGACAGAGTTTGTATCAAAGTCAGGCATCCCATATGAAAATGGAGGGTCTGTTGCACTCTGTGTGAACGCAACAGTGGTCATCGTCGAAGACAGCATCAGAACACTACCTGAAATAGAGGTATTCGAGACCATGGTGGTCTAGACCGCTGAAGGTGGGTTAGGAGGCAGAATTCCCCTGTGGTGGTAGTCATTGAAGGAGTATGAGGACTCCCAAATGAAGTAGAATCATTTTCTTCCATCGCTACTTGTAATATTATCTAGCTCTCGTAAGGAATTACACTTGGAGGGACAACTTGTACCAAGATTGGCACCAACAAGTCAATCATCAGAGTGTTGGTTGGCCCGAGAGCTTCCGCTCCAAGGTCAAAAATAGCAGGTTCCTCTGGATTCGATTACACTCCTATCGAAGCAGGCTCGGGCACAATTTCTTGTGGCCCAGTCACTTCATATGACCCTTGCTAGTCAAGTATTCATCGTAACAATGGCGATGGTGGCTCTAATGCAACCGAAGGCAGGCCCTGAAGCCTTCATGACCGACAGAGATTTTGATCTTCCACTTTTTGAAAATATCAATGACACAGTAAGGCTTTTACTAACATTTGAAAACAAGCACACACTACAAAAGTTCCTACTAGATAAACAAAGAAAACCACTATTTAGTTGGAAGAACAATTACGCCAGCCAACACTAGAGGAATTTATCGGTGCAAGTGAAACTCAAGCACGGAAGCACCCTCTAGTTATACTCAACAAAGAGTGGCCCGACATTTTCCCTAGGTATCATGGTATACCCCCACAGTCATCTATATAAGTCTCTAGAATAAACGCAAATAAGTTGCCAGCTCGTAAACAATCACTAGGCAGGTACATTTGACAGTCGAGTGGACCACAATGAGAAGGATAACAAGTCTGAAACCTGTCGAGGGTATTGAAAGAAAGTGGTCTAGAAAACAATTGAGGACATTGAATGGATTTGATATCCATGAAGCTCCGTAGGCAAATGCAATTGACAGTATCCCACGAAAAGTCCTCAATATGCATACCCCACTATGCTTGGTCCAAATTTGGAGGGTTTATCTCCACTACTTTTCCTCATGTGACCTCATGTTTATCCCCTATGTTAGAGGGGGGTCTCGGATAACTTTCACGTCACTCGAATTTTTACACTCCCTAGCTCTGACTCCAATGTTTGTTTATGAGCCTTGAAGAGTTTCCTCTCCAACCTAATTCAAGGCTCTAGCCTAGACTAGTTGATTGACCTTACAAACATAAAGTCTAGTTGATTTTAAATTAGCATTCATTTTAAATGGCTTGTTTTAACTCAAGGAAATGGCAGTGAAACTAGTGATGTGTATGGAAGACGAAGAAGGAGAAATAACGAAACTGAAAGCAAAATTACTTCTAGTTAACTAAAGATTTGCAACTAACTCTTTAACCAACTTTTCATAAGTAACTTTTTCTAAGATCTTTTAAAAGAAAACCTAAAATGAAATTTTTCTCGACTATGAGCTACTTAATGTTCTAAGCAATCTGTAAATAACTTAAGAAAAGAACTATTTTTCCTAGAAAGCAAAATAACTAACCCAACTACTTAACCAAACTAAGAAAAACATATTTTTTTTTTTTTTAATTTTGAAATGCTTCAAACAAGAAAACTTGAAATAAATCATTTTTTCTTTTCTTTAAAGAAAATGAAAGGGGAAGAATTGAAAAACAAGACAAGACTAAAAATGACCTCTGGCCCAGTGCGGATCGCAGGGAGTCACTAAAGACACCAAACAGACTGATCAAAAATTCAAAGACTCGCCTAAAACCCTTTCGAAGTAAACACAAGAAATCTTTAAAAAGATAAGAAAACTAACGTTTAACCCAATCTACGACTATAAAAATAGAGACACTGGACTCTATCAAGAAACCCTAAGAAGTGAAACTTCAATCAGGGAAGAGGTTGATTACCTCTTCTTAAAAACAATTTATTGACACATGTATGCTATTGATGCTTAAGTAGCCTGCATATGTACATGGGATGACTATAAAGTAGGGTGTGTATGTATGCGTTCAGACCCATAGTAGGGTGCGTACACCTCTATAAATTATCAAAAAGAAAATAAAAAGGAAGATTGACAGGGCAGGGAGAACCGGTATGGCACCAAGAAGTGACTAGCATCCCTTAACAGACTCAACAAACTCATAGAAACTCAAAAGGTAATAAAACCAATCAAACACCCAAAAAATCCCCTAAAACCCTAGAGGCTTCCCCAGTATGGTCAAAATTTCTACTAGCGGGGAAAACCCCCCTGTGGCTACGCCAGAGTTTACAATGTAGGTAGATCACAACCATCTAAAAGTCTCCTACTTTTCTAACTATCCCAAATGTTAGGACCCTATAATGTACCTTTTTGTTCACACTTTTTGCTACCATTACATCCTTTTTCCACTCACATTTAAACTTACATTATCATCTGACCCTATCTTTCCAAAGGTATATAACGTCTCTTCTCTTTTCTATATGTTTAATTTGTTTTGCATATAATTTTACATTACTCTCATACTTAACCATCGATCAGAAATATATAAGTGCTGAAACAATTCACTGCAGATTATCATTGTTGTTTGAAGGCCCGTTGTTGAAATAGTCAAAAGCATGCAAACCCTGTGGCTGAAACAGTCCATGGTCTATAATGTTGAAACAACAATTCACACAAAGAAGCTATTACACTGACCACAATAGCCACATCTTGAGCCAGAATTAACCATCGATGCTGCTTGAGACCACGTTGCTGAAACAGTCAGAACGCAAATCTCGTTGCTGAAACAGCCCGTGAATTGCGATGCCGAAACAGTAGACAACAACAGTAACAAGAAGATAAATAAAGAAGCTGTTACACCAGCTGCAACAGCTACACCCAAATATTGTAATAGCATTTTGTTACGGGAGACCAAGATATCCTATTCCAATATAGAGATCAGATCTGACTAAGAATAGGATTCAGATGTGCACATGTAATTTGATGATCAAATTGTATCGAGGAGATTCTCCTCTTTAGATAAGAGGAAATCATCATTAGAAAGGGACTTTTTCTGGGCTAAGAAAGGAATTATAGAGGACATGTTTACTTCAGACATTGTAACATGATACAGTTGACAGATGAATAAAATATTGTTCAGAGAATTCCTTTCTAGTTCCTTTCGTTTCTGGGGAATCTTGTGAGAAGGGAGGGCCCACCTTCTTCACAAGATTCACCCATTAGCTCTGTAGTGTGTTAGTGTTATTTTTGTTCATGCCTTGATTAAATTCCTTTTTGTTGAAACTCTACTTTACTGAACTCTGTTTTGTCGAAACTCTGTTTTACTGATTGTTACATTGTTCCCATATAATTCATGCTTGGGTAACTGTTAATCATTCTAGTTAGCAATCTTGTTTGATGAATTTATGAAAGCGTGATAATCAGAGACAGGTGTTGAAGATTCCTGCTTGGGGAATAGGGTCATGTTCTCTGTTAAGAGATAGTTAGCCTTCAATGCATGTCAATCATTTTTTATTAGTAAAGAGTTCATGAAAGTGTGATAATCGGAAACAGGTGCTGAAGATTCCTGCTTGGGGAATAGGGTCTTGTTCTCTGTTACAGAATAGTTGGTCTTTCCTTTTGCAGTGTCCTGAAAGATTTCTTTCCTAGGTTTTTATCTCTTAATGTAATTCAGGATTCTTTGGATAATTATTTCTTTAAACTTTGAACTCTGCAATAGGTAGGTTGTTTTTCTGTAATTCAAAGTAGAACTTCAGTTTGTTCAAGGTAAGGTGTGATTAATGTATTTTTACTATAACTCTAGATGGTTTTTGAGATTGATCATATACAATGTGTGATTGCCTTTGAAATAAACAGACTTCCCTGGGTTGACAATTTATGTAGCACTTGATTGTTTAGTTAAATAAGCAATTACAGTGACCAACATTTTGGCGTTGTTGTCGGGGAAGGTAAATATAGATTTCAAAAGAACTTATGTTCTTTCAGATATAAAGATTGCATGAGAGGATGTGGAGACCCCAAAGAAACTAACCCTACAGGTGGCAGGGGTAGAGGAAGGGGAGGAAGAAAGACTTATATTGACGAGATTATATCAAAATCTGAATCTGTTGCTCCTCAACGACCAAACTCTCAGAAACCAAAATCCCAACCTTCCTTTCAAGAAAAATTTGAAACAAGGAAAGAGATTTGGAGTCATGAGACAGTCGAGAAACTAGTAGGAAACATTGAGGACAGAGCAAGCACAGCAGGGGAGCAAACAAAAGAAAACATGGATGAGTATAATGAAGAACTGCATCATGAAGAACAGGCAGGTCTTGAAAGAGAGGTAAATGATGAAAACTCTTTTTCCACCTTAGGATTTCCTATTGGTGATCTTCCTAGAGGGGTAGCTCCCATGAATAACATTCCACTCTCAGCACTACCTAACTTTCATGGTTTATCTTTAGAGGATCCTGATGAATTCATTTTTGAGTTTGACATATTATGCAGAAGTTATGATTACATTTCCAATGCTCAAAAATTAAAGCTATTTCCAACAACATTGAAAGGAAATGCACTAAGATGGTTCACGAGTCTTGGAGGTAATGTAATCACAACATGGGATAATATGAAACAAAAATTCCTACATAAATACCAGGACTATTGCTGAACAAGAGAAAAAAGAGAGGAACTATTCAAAATGATACAGAAAGAGGATGAAAATCTAGAGGACTTTGTAGAAAGGCTACAGTATAATCTACAAAGATCCAGTCACCCCAATGTAAGTAAAGATATTCTTAAAACAATATTACTAAAAGGAGTAAGGGATGACTGTCTAGATATGTTGAATATGCTTGGAAAAGGGGACATATCTAAAGAATC
>CBVK0104015252.1:419-10829 GCA_900067695.1 Picea abies
TCTATATATCCACTATGATCAACGATTGACATCATTTCCACCACCGGTGAGAATTTTTCAATGTGGAACTTGGGAAAGGAAATAAGCATCGTGCTAGTTGGATCCCCGCAATCATCCCTAATCGTAGATATCCACGCTAGTTCAAGAACGACCCCTGATCCTCAATAGGAGGTTAGCGCAAACCCACCCTCACCCGTGGAAACGTACTAGATATGAAGGAAAATACAAGTGGGTCCTGCATACTCCTCTCTCCAAATGGACCAAGCGGTGAGTCCTAGGTGTGATGTGTGACAAGGTCGAGATGACACATGGCCCTTTAGTGGGTGACATGTGTCACACATTAATGGGCCTATGGGGTCTACAAAACACACGAATCTAGGTGACACATGACACGTTACTTGTGGGTCCACATCACCCTAGGTGACGTCAGTGAGCCACATCACCCCAGAAAGATGACCCTCTAACATCCCTCAGATTTCACGATGGAGATCCTTCCACGTAGATCCATAGATCTACGACCTTCATTTCTTCACAAATTCGGCCTTCGGAGGGGTGTTTGGTTGCGTAAAATTATCGTTTCTCCCAAAGTAGTCAACATATAATTGACCATGTGCTAGATCCGATGATCAAATAGGGATCCAGAGTGTCCTCGAATCAACGATCCCTGTCAGTTCAACCTTTGAGGGTTCGAATGTGTAGTCTCTAGTTTGCTCCCAGAGTAGGTCAACATCGAACTAACCACCATCTAGATCAAACGGTCATAAGTGGTCCTGAAGTTACTTCGGATCAAAGACTTGTTAATTCATGAATCCGACATTCGAGAATTTAGGCGTCTAGTTTCTAGCTTCCTCCCAGAGTACCAAGTCTCCGGACTACAGAATCTAGCGACACACATCGTTAACGATCAAAGAATAAGATGGACTCTGGCCTTCGACACTCTAATGGTGCACCCTTTCACCAACAGGGAAAAAACCTCCCAGAGATATGCGATCCATGGACACATGTCCTCATTGATGGATGGTTAAGCGAGGTTTCCAACAGAGTCCCCAGATCAACGATTGAGAAGGATCTTGAAGGACCCAAGGAGCGATGGTCCAAAATACTTCACAACTCCAACTTTCAGGAGTTTTTGTGTTACGACACCTCTGTTCTCCCAAAGTGGTCAACGTCGAGATGACTACAATGTAGTACCAACGATGGGAACAATTTCTGGCCATCCTCATATCTACAGCTTGCATCGCTTCGCAACTCCGTCATTCAGGAGTTTTGGTGGTTGTGAGGTTTTAACATCCTAGAGTTCCGAGCTCCTGGAGTTACTAAGCTAATAAGAGCTAGCTCATTTTGGGCTAGCATAGGGTTCCTAGACCCTAGTCATAAGGGTCCTTTGGAAATTCTTGTGGGATAGGAGATAATCCATTTAGCCGCAAATGGTTTAAGGACATGGGAATTTTCCCTTGGTTAGATGGTTGAAATATCTGAAGGAGGCATCCTCCTTCCACAGGGTTTGATTAGATGGTTGAAATATCTGAAGGAGGCATCCTCCTTCCACAGGGTTTGAGCTTGGAAATTTCCTATGAGGGGGAGGGTTTAGAGACCGACATGACTTAAACATTCCAACAAATCTTTCCTTGACATTATTGCAAGCTTACATCTTATGACTCTTTAACTGCTCATCTGAGTCAATCATACGCCCATTTAAAAGCACAAATTCACAAAGACATAATGCATGTTTCTAACTTAACCATTCAACATAGAGCTCATTCATGGACATATAAATATATTCAATCGCCTCATCTATTTCATTACACAAAGTATGGAGATACTTATCATAAAACCAAAGTTTTTGAAGTGACTACTGAAAGGGGTGCTTGTTTCCACCCAATCAATGGCACATATACTACTGACAGATTTACCGTTGGCGACCCTCGAGATAGAACGTGATGCTCTGAGAGAGACTTTTTCATCTTGCTCAACAACAGTCAGGGACGTAGTTTACCCTCCTCCTCCCACACAGTCATGGCAGCGAGTCTTCTCTATATCAAACAAGGAGGTTTTCCCAAGGACTTTCACAGTCACTTGTCAACCTTGTTTATCAGCTTGTAACAAAAAAAAAAGTTTCCAACAGCTTCTTACATTCAGACAAGCTTATTTCCCAGTTCTTCCTCGAACCAAAGCCCTGTAACGAACCAAAGCCCTGTAACCACTCTTTTTCTCCTCTCGAGATTTTTCTTGTGACTCTTCTCTCTTCCGAGATCACTTGCTCCCCTATTTTCTCCTCTATCCCCGAATTACCTATTCCTTGCCTTTCTCAGCAAGGTTGCATGGGTTTGAATCCCCAACTCATGGTCAATTTTGGAGTCTTATAGATGGGTATTATACCCCCATTTCCTCATTAACTCTTGAGGAGGACTCTCCCAGCTACCACATTGGCTAGTAATTCATTATATGGGTTAAAGGATTGTTCTGAGTTATTAATTCCAGTAGGGTACTGGTTTGGTGGGGGTCATCTCAACCAGTATTGGTTCCCCTCACCATCTCTCTCATAACATCCATGGTCTATCTTGGAAACTCACCATCTCTCTCATAACATCCATGGTCTATCTTGGAAAACCCCCCTTCAGTAGTTATGCAACACTTATCCATTTTCTAATAATAATAGGAAATGCGTACATTGACCTTTTATACAAAGGTTCATCAAATCAGACATTCACACATAGTGCTCCAACTTTTTGAGACCATACATTGACCTTTTATACTGATGGATGGATGGTCTCACATCCTCATGGATGGTCTCACATCTTCCACATACAAATTATTATGGCTACAATCTATCTCAAAATATTGAGATTACACTTGAAGAGTGTAAACGTTTATGCATGAATGCCAACAACTGTGAAGGATTTGTTTACCTAAAGGATGGCACTGGATATTTTTATCCTAAGTATTCACTGGTTAATGGATATCGATCTCCCGGTTTGGTGAGTCACATGTATATTAAAGTTTCCAACAATAATTCTTCTTTTTCAAATTCTACCAGTGCGTCTCAACCTTTTCCATTAATTTGTTTGCCTTTGACTAACAAATTCAAAAATCAAAAAACAAGAAGCATTAATGTCAAATATCCGCTAGGATTTGCTATTGTGTTTGGTGTCGCAAATCTCTTTTGCATAATACTTGGATGGAGGTATATGTCCATAACATATAGAGATATTGGATATGAATGTCTAGGCTACTCAGAGATCACTGGGGGGTTTAAGAAGTTCATATTTTCACAATTGAAGAAATCCATGGATAACTTCACAATAAGTTTTGGAGAAGGAGGGTTTGGGATGGTGTACAAATGCATTCTGCCCGATCATGAGATGGTAGCGGTGAAGCAACGAGAAGGAGTATCCCAAGGTCATGGTAAGTTCTGGACAGAAGTGAGTATGATTGGGAGATTCCATCACATGAACTTAGTTTGTATGTTTTGCTTTTGTGTGGAAGGAAATCATAGGTTGCTCGTTTATGAGTACGTTGAAAATGGGTCTTTAGACAAGTATCTGACCGCAGATAATGAAGAAGCTGGAAATGGAAATGGTAATGGAAATGTCAAATTTTTGGGTTGGAAAGAAATATTTGGGATTGCAGTGGGGAAAGCCAAGGGGTTAGCCTATCTTCATGAAGAATGTTTTGAATGTATTCTACATTGTGACATCAAGCCCCAAAACATACTTTTGGACATGATTTTTTGTCCCAAGGTTTCTGACTTTGGGTCAGCAAAGCTGGTAGATAGATATCACTCATTCTCCTTCTCCACAATTAGAGGCACACATGGTTACTTAGCACTGGAGTGGGTGATGAATCTTTTGATCACAACCAAGGTAGATGTTTATAGCTTTGGGATTTTTTTGTTAGAAATGGTGACTGGACGAAGCTTGTTATCTAGTTCAATTGTCCAAAATTGTGGACATTTGGTGCAATGGGTTTCTGCAAAGATGAGGGAAGGAAGATATATTGAGGAAGTGCTGCATCCGAAGTTGCATGGAAATTTTGATTCAGCAGAGGCAAAGAGTGTCCTGAAAACAACATTGCTCTGTGTTGAGCAAGAAAAGGATGCGAGACCATAAATTGACCTTTTATACTGATTCTTCAACTTTTTTTTCTATAGTGCTCCCTGTTTTAGTCTCTTCAGAGACGACTTTATCTCTTTTAGTTGAGATAGCTCCTTCTTTTCGGTATCAATCTGCGGATTTTATGAGTGGAATTTTCCTTCCCCCGAAAAGGTCCGAAGGAACCTTGGTCGAAAGGTATGATTTGGTTTTAATGTATCTTCCCTTTGGATCGCGAGGTCTGTTCATGAAAGAAAACAAAAATAAAAACTACCATTGGGTTTGGGGGAACCTGCTATAACAAATGTGTAGGTTCTTACCTCTCGTCTTAAAGTTCCATCTCCACCAAACTAATGCTAAGGTTTAGAAATTATCTATCTCCTAATTATTTTCTACCTTGAGACAACTCCCCAACAATAGCGCAAAAAATGATGGGTGTTCTATATGCACGAAATCCCTCAATTAAATTTTCAACTTGGGGTAAGTAAACTTAGAGTTGTAGCACTATATGTGCCAAGGAAGAAAATCTACGGGAGGTATAATCTAACTAAGGAGATGGTCTATCTGAGGGTTAATCTACTTAAGAAAAGACTATTAATGAGAAAACCCTATCAAGGAACTTGAACTATTTACCTTAAGCAACTTTTAAACAATGGATCGATGGATTCTACCTAAAGAAGCAAATGAGAACCCTACTTTGAACAAGTTAACCTATTTAATTTAATGAGCAAAAACAAGTCATCTAGTTAATATATTCAACTTAATGAGCAACAAAAACAACAACAAATTAATCTAATAAATCTATTCAAATCAATGAGCAATAGTAAGTAAGCAAGTAAACAGTTAAGCAACCAACCTATTAAAACTTATTCAACAAGTAAGTCAATCAAAACTACTCAACAAACAACTAATCAAAATTATTCAGCAAATAAACTCTATTCTTAAGATAAAACTCATAATTACTTCTAATCTGCAAAAGGAAATCATAACCTATTTAATTAAAAGCATCATGACAGTATTCAAAGATTAATCAACAACTATTTTATCCATCATAGAAGAAATATCAACTATCCTAAAAATCCATGTGATCTCCCAATTTATGCATTAATCATCTATAATAAGAAAACACTATTCTACTTAATTCAAATGCACTCTTATGCTAGCGTAAGAAAATTCACACAATTAGAAACTTGTAACTAAAAGCTTAACTCAAACTCAAACTTCTAATTAAAATTGCAATTTAAATCTAGAACGAAAATTTCATAAATTAAACTAAGCTAATTCTATTATTAAAAACTCAGTTTGCAAATAAAATTGCTTATACAACATAATTCAAATTCTACTTCTACCTTAACATAATACAACAAAATTGATAAGAAAACTAGATCCAGGAAAGCATGACTAAAACTGAGAATTAAATGAACAAAACTCGCAACCATTAATCCATCGAAACTTTGTCAAAGAAACTTTGTGCTCTGTGTTAAATTAATACTCTATTCTAGCTACTTTATTTTAGCCTATAGAAATTCAATTTAACATTTAACACACAACAAGGTTAGGAGCTTGCAATATATTTACTAAAAATTAAAATACACAACATACTAACAACTATCTCCTACAAGCAACCTGCAAAAAGGAAATTTAAACAATTAAATGATGAACATCAAACACATAGGATTTAAAATGATAAAAACACATATAATAGGAAATGAAGTAAATGAAAATTGCACAACTGAAATATGCAAGCTATCTATCTAAGTATTCACCCATACCACTGGTGGGCCCCCCAACAGGTCGTGGCTACTCCCCAACAACAAATCGTGAGCTAAATCAACATGGTTTTGGCATTCAATTAAAAAATGAAGTCTAGAACAAGTTTGCAGAAATGTCTAAGTTACACATCAAAATGATTCTAAAAATTATGAACACTTTGTCTGACCACTACTGTGGTATTAATAATGATTACAATTCGAGAGGTCAACCACTGGAAGGGTCAACCTCTTCTAAAAATGGTAAATTCCATTAAATGCGTGCTAACAGTCTTTGGCTTCTAAAAACTGAATTGGAATTGTTGTTTGTGTCTTCTTATGTATTCTTAGAATTGTAATACAAATTTTTCGAATTGCAATTGTTAGTTGTGTAATACCAAGACAAATTTATCCAATTGGAATTGGAATTGTTAGTTTTCTTCTTGTGTAATACCAAGAGAATTTTTTCCATTTCAAATTGGAATTATTAGTTGTGTCTTGTTTTGTAATATGAAGACAAATTCTTACACTTGGAATTGGAATTGTTATTTTTGTATTCTTGTGTAATACCAAGACGAATTTGTGGTGGGGTACTTGGAAGACAATTATTCTCTTTAAACACGGAGAATCGACATATTCGAGAAAGAAAGTCCTCAAGAAAAGAGAAACTAGTCAAAAAGGTAGAAGAAGAAAGAGAAAAGGCAAAGTTACGTGTACCAAAGCGTAGGCTTTCATAAGAGGGAAATCCAATTTCTAGTGGAATATATGTCATTGTTGCTTCTCTTCCATCACCACAAGAAAAGTGTAGGAGTTCAGTAGAGACCAATCCATTTAGTATCTTATCAAGACATATTGTTGTGGATGACCAAATGATGGAGTATTTGCTTGGAGTTGATTATATAATGGATGGAATTAGAGAGGCAACTCATGTACAACATTGTGGGGAAGAATTTTCTATGGTGAAACATCTTGTTGGACAGTTAGACGTTCTATAAACTAGTCAATCCCATGTCCAATCTCCTCCTAGATTTGATCTGCCAGTGATTGAAGGGGAAAGAGTTGCAACATTGTTAACTCCATAGAAGGGAGGTCAAAATTGATAGAATAGGATTTCATCGTCCCTACCTAGATTGATCATTGTGCGGTGAAGAACTCCTAAATGCATTCAGGTTTATGAAAGTGGTTTAGAATCACTTGAAGGTAAGTTACCTAACCGTACTATTCATTATCATCCTTATAAAAGCATTAAATATTATTTTGAACCAAAATATGATGCTGCTAAATGTCATTTTTTTTTTCTTTTTTAAAGTCTAGAAGTTTGGTCGTTGTTGGGAGAATTTTAGGCATTAAAATAGTCAAAAGTTTAGAAACAATTCATCATGTTGTTAGAAACCTTGTATATGTTTTTCAAAGAACTGGTAAGAAATCTCATTCTAAAGACTGCAATGCAGCTCGATGTGTCTTGTCATAATCAATTGTTAGCAATATCATAAGAAAACATCATTTTCTACAACAAACCTCTCATCTCATTAAATGAAATGTCAAAACCCTTAGAAATTATTATCATAGACGAGATATCCTCGACATAGGTGTTGTGAGAAATATTACCCCGCAGACAGGATAAGCTTCCCTTTGAACCAGGACTTCTATATTTGGTCCAAAGACAGAAGAGAACAAGTTGTTTCTACTTTCCCTATAGATCTAACTCAATCAATCAAGAAAGAGAGAAGAATAAATATGTGGTGTACCTTGTTGCAATGTTCGTCCTCACTGCTCCAATCCATGGGCTTGATTTCCAACCTCTTCAATGCAACTGAAATCCTTCAAAGACTAGCAAAGGGACTCTTTCTCCTACTCTATATGATTAGGCAAAGAATATCTATCTATGAAGACTGAAAATAAAATAGACAAGAAAATTTAGAACACATAAACTTGAAGGGAATAGGCCAAGTTGATATTAACTGGAAAGCCAAAGAAGGAACTCACAAAGAATGATTGACAATGAAGTAACTTCTCCAAGCTCTCCTTGTCCATCTCTTGCATGAATCTTGACATAAGAATGTTGATGCTTCCTCCAGAATCAAAGGTTCGATACCTCTATTGTTCCCCTCTTCACCTTGGAAATATCTTCAATATATAGGGTTGAGAGGCACAAAACCATGAGAAAACGAAGGATGTGGTTGAGGATATGGCTTCTTAAGGTTGGGATTTGATCCTAAGATGAGGCCATGACATAGGGTTCAAACACAAACAACCTCACCCCAAGAGAGTTGGCCCATAGAATAAGGTGGAGGATCCCCCTTTTCCCTCTAACAAGATTGGCACCCCCCTTAGTGAGAGAAAGAGCGCCATGGTGCCCCCTTAACAAGAATAGAGGAGCATTGGTGCCCCCCAGTATGGTAGGGGAGAGCCATTCTTTTAAAATGCTAAAAAATAGTAAAAAATTCCAAGGAAAAGGTATGTTTTGACTATCAAATGATGGGGCTTCTTCTTCCAACATGACTTAGGGATTGTGACAACTATTTTAGTGGCTTCAAAAGGTTTCCACACTCAACAAAGTGAATGTGACACTATGTCATTCAGGGTTGGGTGTCTCTCAATTGGATGTGAAATCAGGGTTACATGAATTCGAACTCACCCATGATTAGAAATGAATAGATTAAAAAATATATAGATGGTGTACTTGACTATGAATTTTATATTGTATGAATACTTTCATAATAGTAAATACATTGACACATTAAGAGTAATATTAGATGGATATTTATTATAAGAGGACATCTACAATAATGGTAGAATTTAGTTGAAGTGATTAATCAAGGGATGTCAAGTTGTTATAGGACTGTGGTTTTCAAGCCCGTAGGGGATTTCTTTGGTCAATAAGAATTATGTTACAATGTGGATGGAAAAGGAAATCGCAACATGAGGATTTAGATGGCACTTATTAGGCATGTGACATTCCTCCAAACCTGGGATAAGGTGTAAATAAACAAACAAGCACAAAATTTGAGGATGTTGAAGACCATAATATTCCTAAGCATGATGGAATGCAAGTTATGTGGTTATGTAATTTGTCATTGCAATTAATTGGTGATAGTGGTCATCAACACAAATACTACTAATTCATATTTATCTCATTGTTATCTAGTCATATTTGTTATCGATGCACTAAATTAGTCATTTAAGTTAGTCATTATTTTGTGTCACTTAAAATTGCTCAAATTTGGTATTTTTTAACTTGAAAAAACTTTCGTGACTAACATTTTTGGTCACATAGCCACTAATTACCCATTTAGTACTAGTGGAATAATAAACTATTTTGTTTGGGAGACCGAGGATCTCATCTCAAAACAACTTGGTGTAGATATTGTTGTATCAAGATGTAATCTCAACTCAATTAACAATTGAATGAATCCAAGTTTATGTATAGTTTGAGAGTTAAGAGTTAATATTACGTGTATGAAAACTCACCATGTCATTGTAATTGTTCAAATTGTATCCATAGAGAAACTAGGAGTATGTCGTATGAGGACCTTTCCCAAATCATAACTATTAGTTTGTATTTCCAATCGAATCAATATTGTTTGTATAATGATGTTGAATATCGAAATGCCATTACAAGTATATGTGTATATTTGTATGAATAATATTAAATATTTAATAGAAACTGTTAATTGATTGATTGATTGATTGATTGTTGTTGTTGTTGTTGTTGTTGTTGTGTGTGTGTGTGTGTGTTTGACTCACTAGCTTAATTCGATATCTATACACTTTGGTAATTTTACCAACTGTAAATACATGTGTATCATTTAAAAGTGGAAATATTAAATTGATATTAAAAAGAAAATAATACATATGTACTTGACATAATTTGATGCAAATTGATGAAATCTTCTTGAATGCAATTTACATAGTCAATAAAATAGCATTCTTGAGAATATAACAATAGGAGGGGTGTTACAACCATGTAAGTGTAGATTGAAATTTGAAATAACAAGGTTGGTTGACCCTTCTCCATACACATTGTCACTTAAAGTTCTCTACTACCAATAGAAGTGTTTTGTTCTTAAGAGAATAATTGGAAAGGGTCAACTAACCCTTCTATGTAATATTCATTTCATTCAAAGAGTTTTCCCCACACATTGATGACATTTTTCTTGTAGAAAAAAGATAAAGGGTTGACTGACCCTTCTCCAAATAAGTTCTAATTTCAACTTTTTCTAGGATAGAGAATTATATATTTGAAAGAGAAATAACGGAGAAGGGACTACCATCCCTTTCTCATATAAGTTTTCACTAAATATTTCACTATCACTTGTAGAAGAGTATGCTTGTTTACATACAAATTGAGAAGGATCGTTCATTACTTCTCTATATAATTTATATCTTCAACATTTTCCTTGATTGTTGTTGTATTATTTTTGCCACTTGAATGAGCAAAAGAGGGACACCTGCAAGTCCAATTGGGTCAGTTGAATAGGACAGAAGTTAGTGAAAGAGTTAGACACATCATGCATAAGGAATAAATAAACAACTAAGCTAATAACAACTAAAGAAACAAAACTACAATG
>CBVK0104015328.1:0-10815 GCA_900067695.1 Picea abies
CCTCCCTTGAAATCCGGCCTTCTTTACTTCTGATTTCCTCTGAAATTCGACTTGTATATCAAAAAATATGTATAATGATATGTATTTATACCATTTATGTCACTTCCTTTTAACATTAGGGCTGACCTGACACTTTCTTATTTTTTAATTCTTTTCTTTAATTATCTTCACGGCCTACATGTATTTCCTTCTTCAACTCACTTTGTCATCTTCAAAAAATCATTTCTCCTCAACCATGAGGATCCACGTGACGTGCCAACTACCACCAGAAACAAAATGATGTATACCATTCATCCATAGGTTTTTTTTTGCATGTACATTTTCCTTCATGTCCAAATACCTTCATCAATCTTGCGGTCCAAAACCAATGACTAGGGTTGACATCAATGACAACAACTAATCTTCCAACACCTTGAAGGGTTGCAGTTATAATTTCAACCTCCTAATTTTAGCTTGGAAATATCTCTTATGTTTATAAGCATTCTTAAGTTTCCTATGTAGAGGTAGAGATACCTTATCCAAATATATTTCTTTATCAATAGTCTTCTCATATAAATTGAACATATCATTCAGCTTGATTCGAGCCTCCAAATTTTCCTTCTTCAATTTGTCATTTTCATCTCTTGTATCGTTAAGTTGCCTCCTAAATATTTTAAAAGTAGGATTACTTTCATGAGAAGGTGTGTTTATATCAATAATCTATGTTGGCTACTTGGAAGGATGAGTTTTATCCTTTTGTTGAGATGAAGCTTCTACTATACCTTCTTCCATGGGAATATGTTTCTTAGTTGGTAATTTTGTGAAAGGTCTTCTAGGCTTGACTTCTTATGCAGCAAAAGGTGGGGAAAAGAAAAAAAATTTACCCTTGATACTACTTACTCTACTTGATGATATCTCCATAGGTGCAGGTTATCCCACATGAGAATCTTCTCTATCAACGGGTTTGGAGGGACCACCTTTAACTATTTTATTAGTAGTCTGAATGGATTTATTATTTCTGGTAATCTTCCTCTTTTTTCTTGACTCTGAGTGCACAATATTCTCAGTAGGAGTAGGTGTTTGTATTTTGAATTGTATTGTGTGAGAAACATATGGCTAAAAATCTAATGTAGCTAGGAAAACCTCCCATTTAGTATTGGTCTTCTTCAACTCTTCCAATACTATCATCTTGATTAAGCCATAGTGAAAAAAACTAGTATCCACTTTCTTAGATTTAGATTGGACCCTATCTGACATCTTGCCAATACTTTTGAACAGATAAAAGAGAAGGTTCATGGACTCTTTCCCAATAAAGTGTAGTAGCAATATGATATGGTATGGATAAACCATATTGAAACTTCCTTCACAAGTGAAGTACCTATGAATAAATATGAGCATGTTGTCAAAATACTCTAGCAATTGACTTAGTGGCACTCCCTTGAGTAGGTTGTCTCCTTGATATTTAGGTCTTATGATTTCCTTGGATAAAGTAGAAATCAAAGATGAGGTTTTAAACAACTTTTCACAAAAATCAGGTATATTTGTGGCTATAGAAATAGATTGGTCATAGTTTTTAAACTCCAATGCCCCCACCTTAGTATTTGTCCCACTAAAATTGAGTGAAAATTGTTTATCTACCTAGGGATGTCCTCTTTTCATTTTCTCACAAAAATTTAGGAATCCCACTCTCTGGAATGCTTCCTTGAAAAATGGTTCAGAATTTATAAGTTGCACGTCATGTGGCTCAACCCTAAAAATTTATCCCCCTTTTTGAACCTTCTTACCTGACTAACTGCCCATGATAACTATTTTGAAAATATATTTTACCCTCTTATAATAGTTTGTTATCAAATATATGATAAAAACATGAAAATTAGGGTTTTTTGATAGAATTTACACAATTTAGGGTTTAGTTGAATAAAATATCCATGCACAGAAACAATGTGAGGATGAAAAGGCTACAAGTAGGATATGAGAATAAATAAAAAAATATAAAAAATGGATGAGGCTATAGTTTGGAAACATTGTAGCAAATCTGTGTAAAACAGAGGATTCACAATGCACAGTTGAGTTTGCAATGCAAGTAATATGCAATAGTTTGAAGTGAAGAAAATTACAACAACAAGAAATGAATACCATAAACCTTCAGACAATGCACAATAATTTAAAATGGTACCCAATATATCTGAAACTTCAACTAGTGTCTCACGAACTAGACTAGGATTTTGTTAGAAGCACTCAATCTACTATCATCTTCTACAATGAGTTCATTGTGCCATATTTCAAACCAATTGGAAGTGTGATTCATTCAAATTGATAGACCTATTTCTTGAAACTGAATTGAAGAACATGATGAATTAAAGGCACTGAAAACAATAAGATATCACTTGACACATTTCCAAGGTATAATGATGTGTGACTAGTGCATGAGGTACTTTCTTGATACCCTGTGAACTTTCAGGTGATTTTGAAGCAACTATACTTGACACTTGATTTGACCCTCAAATAGTTGAAAATGACATAAGGAACCTTTTGTACACCCCTTTGAGACAAGACACATGATAATGATAAGTTTAATACCAAGGGTGTGACCAATGCTGACCCATATTTCTTTCATGATAATGAACATTATCATGAAACCTAGACTCTTAAATGGACTAAGGTCAAATTTATTTGCTCATGGGAGAGTCAAACATAATTTATTTACATAATACATGACTCAAAAACTGAAAATTAAAAGACCCTATGACTCAAACCTAGAAAACTAAAAAGAATTGACCCCTATACATCCTATGTGTTAACAAGTCCCACCTAATCATTTAACAAAGAACCGAAGAGATAAGTGTTAATTGTTGAGTAACTTGGAATGAAGACATGGAATTAAACCATTGATTAAGGTTTCCAAGGACCATTGGAGTACATGGCATCATATTGGAGTTATTGAATGAGTTTCGATGAAGAGGACTCTAAGAGCCAATGATAGTCATTGATCTAAGATTAGAAGGTTACTATGTGATGGGATAGTGTTGAATGTTCGGTACCCCAATCGTCTTGGTAGATGGATCGTAGATTGACAAACAAGATGAAATGAAGAAATGATATGATGATTACCATACATTGAGATGGTGTTGAATGTTTGGGAACCCCGGTGATCGCGATATGAAATAATAAAGAGAGGGTTGTGATCAAACGAAGGACAAATCAAATGGTTTATGTACATTGAATTGTTATAGAGTGCATTGGTACCCCAATTCTCCCGATGGGTGCGATTGTAAATCCATAGACAATATTGAATTTAGGATGAGATCCGATGGCTACTGAGAATCAAAATTTTGTTGGGTGGTCTGTGAGAATATCATGTGAAATGAAAAGGGTTAGGGACCAATTTTGAGGAAGAGTAAAAGCTACTCTGAGAAAACTTGATCAACATGACTTCATATGTGGAAAAATGGTTGTGTACAAAATCTATATAAATAATGATCTCTTGATCAATCTTGTGTGTGTGTGTGATGTGTGAATTGTTAATAAGTGAGGATATGAGGTTCACAATGGATGTGTGGAGGTGATGAAGATATGAGGTTTGATAACACAGAGGATGAAGCATGTTGGAGGGGTCTTCTAAAACAAACTACAAGTTATAAATTCTCCAGGGTGGCAGGGTGGAGCAAGGAAGGGGATCAATGTATCCTATAGTTTGGTTCCTATGAACAATAACTTTGTGAGTTGGTGATCACTGGATGATTTGGTTCTCAACAAGGCGATTCGTGTCCCCTTGAGGTTGGTTCCTACAAAATATTATTGCAGATTGGTGTCTGTTGTAAGTTGGTGCTGACAAATTTTATAAATAAAGTATTGTGTTTTCTCCCATTTATTTTTCCATCAAAAATCTTGGTGTATTATGTATTGTATGATTCAATTGTTCATCATTGATCACTCGTAAATAACAAATTTTGATGAAAATTAAGTTGTGGTAAAAATTATTGTGTAATATTGATTCACCCCCCTCTAATTATTCCAACAGAGGGTTCATGTGAGAGTCACTTCGAATAGTTATTCAGAGCATTGAGGATGAGTAAAATTAGATTGGAGAAGAGTGCAATTCAAGAAAGCAATAGAAAGGGAGGGAAATTAGTATGGGTAGGGAGACCAAAATTAGGAATTCACATTTTTGCATAGAGAGTTGTTTTCCATGGATTTTTATGTCCAACAATGGAGTTCTGAGTATTGGATCTTGAAGGAAGATGTTATGGACATGGACATATGCTATTTGGAGCTATAATTTTGTGGAGAAAGAGGTCATTTTCTTGGGAGAAATGATCTGTTTGGAATTCATCCAAGAAGCATGTGTGTTGGATGCTGAGATTTTTTTTGTTGCAGTTGTAGAATTCATGAAGTCCCAACAAATAGAATTCTTTTCCAACATTTGTTAAAATCCTTAGAGGGGAGTGGAAAGTCTTGAGGGACTATGAGTAGTGAAGGGGGATTACATACCTTGGGTTGTGTATGTTGAGAGTAAGTATGTTGGTGGAATGGAATTGGATTAGAGTTTAAGTGTTGAAAGGGGGACATTATACATCTTTAGGAACCTCTGTCTCTTGTGGATTCATAGCCCCATCTTGGGGATGGCTTGGTGTTGAGAACTAGAACAATAAAGATACAGTTGGGAGGAACTTTTTGCCTCTACATAAGAACAATAAAGATACAGTTGGGAGGAACTTTTTGCCTCTACATAGGGTTTCACATTTTAGATCATAAGTGTTTTATTTGTTGTGTTTATTCATGTATAATGTTGATATAATTGTTGTGCAATTTAATCTAACATTATATTTGGTTATTATTTCTTGTTGGGGGCATAATGATGCATTTAAATCCATGTTTATATGGTTGAATCATACTATATATTATTTAATTGTTTTATGAACAATTGAGCAATTATATTTATATATTTAAGTAGCATAGGAAGTTTTAAGTGTATGAATGCATGTTTCTCATTATTTCCACATTTATATTTAGTATTAGAAATTTTTAGTGAGTTGTTTTGGATGTGATGTCACCCAGCTAGGGGATGGGTATGCTACAAAAATAATAACTAATTAAATCATGTTGCATAAGGAAGAATGGAATTGAGTTTAAAATGGAAACTTTAACTCTAATATCCTTCAATACACAATTTTTGTAGTTGATCATGATATTTAAGGAAAAAATGGATAAAAGAGGATATAATCAGTTCATAGGTATAGGATTTCGATCAAAGTTTAGGATAGGAAGGTGAAAAAAAGAGTCTATTTTGAGGAATAAAAATATCCTCCACATGTAAGATGTTGCATGTCCTCATGCAACCAAAATTGGACTCTGCTTCCTCCAACAAAATTTCAAAAGTGCTTACCCATTTCCTCTTAAGCTCTTTCTAAAGAATTAATGTAAATGTTTTTCCTTGAGGATGAGGCTTGTAATTGACACCTTTCCTCATCTCTCTTTTTCCTCAATATTCTATTTTTTATTTTTCCCTACCTACTTTGAAGTACCACTTTCTATCCTTTCTTGCTAACAATTTCTTTGGAGCTTCCAATTGTTCTTTATCCCTTTGTAATTCAATAGTTTTTTTCTTCAAGATTGCATTTTTTTGTTTTAATATGATTGCCAAGGAGTGTCAAATCCTTGAGCTCCTCTTTCAATTACCTAATCTTACCAACTCACCTTTCTTTCAAAGATATGAAAGCTAAATAGATTCCTACTCCCTTATCAAATTCAATGGCTTCATGTGTTTCATAATTAGTCATGAACTAATTAAATCCTTTGTTTGATTCATCATAATCAAAATTTGGAAAAGACAAAAAATTATAAACTGGGAGGTGTACTAAGAAGTCATTCAGACTTGGGATTTTTACTTTAATTTGTCTTCTTCACAGTATTAAACTACTCCTTAACATATTCTTCAAGTTTTATGACTTCGTTGTCCTAAAATTGATGGCTATCTTGTTGTTTTGTAGATAAACCCTTTGTCATACTTCTAGTCATTTTGCACATAATGGCCTCAATCTTTCTCTTCTTATTTTGCATCACTTCTACTCTTACTCCTAGTTCATGATATTTTAATTTTTCATCCCTTATTTCCTCCTCTATATTCAAATTGTTGACCTTAAATTTATTAATTCCTCTATAGAGTTTCCTCTATGTCATCCTCTAGGTTTTCAAGGTTAAGGATTTGAAACCCTGACCTCTCTTTCCTTCCTCTATTTTACATCCTTCCTTTTCTACGTTTCCTTAGGCTTTGGATTCGTGTTTTTATTCTTTGGTTCCTTATTCTTTTCTAGTTATACAACCTTCTCAGCTTCTGTGTTTTTCCTTTCTTTTGCATTCTCCAAATGCTCTTCTGTTGGCTCCATATTTTATAACTCAAGAATCTCACATTCTATTTCTAAGAATTCTAACTTGGAAACCCTCGTCTCTCTACCAAAACCCCTATTTTTTACAATTTTATGTTTTGATCCTTTGACCTCTTGTTTTGATGGAGCCTTAACAAAATGAATGTGGATTAGGGATTTCTCCCAATTATTGTTATGTTATGCAAGTGTAGCTTTAGTGAGAATCTTAATCAACCCAAAATGAAACATACTCCTGTATAAACTCTTGGGGTTATGTAGTATAGATATAGCCATTTTCTTCAAACTATTCAATATATAGAAAGGGATATCTAATTCATTCATCTTAACAAAATTAATAAGAGGTCAGAGATGATAGTAAAACACCAACTTGTACTTTTCCTCATAGGTGTTACACATCAAATTTACACACTTTCATAATGTGTCACATGTGGCTCAAACGTCACTTTATAAGTGTCACATGTGACACAAACGTCATATTCTAAGTGTCTCATGTGTTGTAAGTGTCACACCAAAATTGTCGCAAGTGTCGTAACTATCATAACATGTGTCATAAACTTTTTGTAAGTGTCACAACTCAACTGACCCCATGAAAACACTTTTCATAATCCCTAAATCATGTTAGAAGGAAAATCCCCATCATTTGGCAGTCAAAACATACTTTGTTTTACCCGGGATTTTGACCATTATTGGGAATTTAACAAGACTGGTGCTCCCCTGCCTATGCTTAGGGAGCACCAGTTATCCATACACCATTCTAAGGAGGCCCCATGGCACTTTGTATTTAGCATTAGCACCATTGTTGGTTGGAGTAAATATTGGTGAATCCCACCTTATTCTAAGAGACAAATTTGAAAGGCTTGAGTTTGTTTGGCTCAATTCCTACTCCATGACTCTATCCTCAACCTATTCCAAAAATACTCAAGGTGGTTGAGCCTCTCAAAGCCTATAACTGGAGGCATTTCCATGGTGAAAAAGGGTCGAAGAAATCACTAAAGCATCATCATTTTTATATTGATTCATTCATGAAAGGGTTGGATTAGGAGAGCTTGGAGAAGCTAATACAACATAAATTATGGTATGTAAGTATATTCTTATTAGCTCTCATTCAATATATACTTTTCCTATTTTCTTCAATTCTATGTTTTGTTCAATGTTCTTGTCTACTATTATTCTAATATTTATATATAGACTTGTCTTATATAATAAAGTAGGGTATTATATAGTTGTTTCTCTTTTATGTCTATTGGAAATCTCATTTTACACCATGAGGTTTGAGGATCAAGCTCAAGGGATTAGAACAAGTGAGGACAAACATAAAAAAAAAGTACATGATATCCTTTATCTCCTTCTCAATTTGATTTTTCTAGATTATTTTAAAGGGATGTTGGTGTCCACATGTTCTCTTTCTATATTGGTATAGGCGTATAGAAATCCAAGGGAAGTTTCACCTGTCTGCAAGGGGAATATTTCCAAACAGAAAAATGGCTACTCCACCAGGGAACGAATTTGACTAGTCTTCCCTTAGTTCATGTCGAATACTTTTCCTATCAACTAGATATTTTTTGATGTTGAAATATGAAGAAATTTGTCTTGCCTATTCTTTGTTGGAAGCTTGGAAAAACAATTATTTTAGTTTTCTTGAGTTTTTATCCTTTTCATCAATTTTTTTCAACTTTTTTTGAACTGGCCCTCCTCTTCTGTGAGCACCATGGAGTCATTGTTATACTGGCACTCCCCCTCTGTCCTATTAGAAGTGCTACAGTGTTCACTCTCTTTGAATACCAGAGCACCAACCTCTCCTTTTTGTGAGAATCTCAATGTTTTTTCCAAGTTTTGTTGTGTTTGTTGATCAGAGGTTTTAACCTAGGAGTACTCAAACTATTTTTTGTTTTATTTGGTTCAAGGAACTGCGTTATTCATATTTATTGATATTCCAAAATACTTCTTCATTTCAAGATTGATTTATTTTACCTTTCATTGGTTTAGTCCTTGTTTCGCAACATCATTACTTAGATGATTGATTGAAAGAGTCTGCGAGGGTTTTTTGTTCATTGAGTTTCTTATCAGTATTTCTCTAATTGAACAAATTGAAACTCGATTTATTACCACAACCTAGCTTTGATACCATTTATTTATGCTCATTTTTCAAAGATTGTTTAGTGTGGTTTTCTTGATTTCTTGATCTCTGTTTGAGAGATTCTGATTCTCTTTGATTTCTTTTATGAGTATCTTTGTTTGGATAATATTTTTCTTCCCATTCTATGTCATTCTAGTTACGAACTATTTCATTATTATTGAAAGAAGGAAGCTTTAGAAGCACATCATTTCTTGAATCTAAAATTCAAGCAAAGGAAGTTTGAAGAAATTTGTTTGCATTGGTTTTGGAAACTTGAAAGATTATCCTTTGGTAGTTTGGAAAACGTGTGGATTCTTATTGGGAAACAAATTGTGTTAAGTGTTGCATTATTTTGAGCATTTGTTAGTGATACAAAAAATAGATAAAATCCTATCATTCCCATAAATAGAAGTTCATTGAAAAATAAAAAATTCACCTCATCCTTTTTTCTTTCTTTTTGGAGTCAAGTCTGAAAAACATCACTAGTTTCACTACCATTCACCCTTGAGTAAGGAACGACCATAAAATCAAATGTGAATTAGAATTGATATAGAAAATTTTATTTTTAGGGATTTTGCATCAACATTAGACTAGCGATAGAGCTTTGGAAAAGGTTGTGAGTATAACTCTCCAAATCATTCAAGACAAACACAAAATCTTGTGATAGGGAGATAAAATCCATTTTTTGTATAAGCATAGTTGGGATCCTCCTCTCACACAAGGGTTAAACACAAGGTTATGTGTGGGAGAGAAACAAATATTACCCCTTCGAGTCTTAACCAATCATAGAGGAAGGTTATTTTATTGGCGATTCTTCCTCAGAATCAGTTGTTTTCACTTGGTATTGGAGCTTTGTGAATCCCAAATCTGTTCGGGGTCCTTAGGTGTTTATGGGTCCACTTGTCTTCAATTCTATTAAAGGATTTTGGATTTGATATCCTTCCCATATGTTTGGACCTGATTGTTGAATGTACCCTCCCATAGGCTGAATGTGAGTCAGTAAACTTAGTGTCCATATTCCTTAGGGTCTATACACAAGGTGACGATGCAGGATAGCCTTTGCTATACCTAGGTCAAACGTTGGTCAAACTAACTCGGACTCCTTGGAGGGTAACCCATGGATAAAACAATGAGGGAACTTGCATCAAGGTGTAAGTCTGTTAATCAGGTCGCCAATGTAATTGATCCACCCACTCAATCTTAACCCCTTCTCACTTTGTTCACATGATGTTGGATTTCATCACCAACTAGTAAGTTCATTTTGAGAAGATATTGGTTTGCGTGTTCGTATTTTTTATATTTTTAGTGAGTGTTGTTTATTATCACTAGTTGTCCTTAAGAATTGATATTGTGGAAGATTAAGGTCTCTAGCGATCATGTAATATGCAATGTTTTCCTCCAGAAGGTTAGAAACCCTTACCTCCTAATTTACCTTAAGACACTTTTCGTGGAGAAGTTGTCGAAGAAGAAAACTATTCTGACATTGGGAGTGTTACTACTCCTTTAATTGAAAACCCTCTGGGAGAAATTGTGATATTTAAAGAAGGTGTTTTCTATCCTATAAATCCACCATTGACCAACCCTCTTGACCCACTTCTTTTACGAGTAGATCCTTCAAGAATATCATACTTGAATATTTTCCCAGATTACCATGAAGGCCATATGAACAAGTTAATATGGAATTAGAACAACTCAACACAAGTGAAGTATATACAACCTTTTTCCATACTAATGGAATGGTAGATCCAATTTAAACTCATTTTCTTCATATATGGAAAAATCCATTGGACCATGATCATTTTGAAAAATTCAATTTGAATCGATCATTTTATGCCCCTCAACATACACCTGTCACTACTAATGGATGTATAGAACCATAAAGTCATATCTTGTTGGTTGTGGAGTCTGATTATCTTCCAGATTTAGATGTCTTTGTTTTTCAGTCATTTTTATACCCCATGAAGACTTTATACCCCAGAAGAATGTACACTCTTCCATGCGGGGGAGTGTAGAGGGGGGTTACCCCCCCTGCAGGGTCCGAGGGTTCGGGGGTGAAGTCGCTGAAGAAAAAATTGCCTTGTAAATGTTTATTGTAATTTAATTATAAATATGGACCATTCATTATAAGGTTGTAGATCTAATGGTAAAAATTATGTTAGGTTTTTTCTCCCTAGAATGAAACCCTCTTTTATGAGGGAAATGTATTGCGACTAAGGATGATAGTGAATATTGTATTCTGAGAGAGGATATTGTGAGAGAAAGAAGAGATAGATACACCGGGTTTGTTGTAGGTTGTATCCCTTCATTTGTTGGATAATAATAAAGGAAGGAGCT
>CBVK0104015344.1:0-13108 GCA_900067695.1 Picea abies
CATGCCCCCCCCCCCCTTTAAAATTCAAACTAAAATTAAGACAAGAAAATTGGGAAACCAAGAGAAAGATCTTCAATGATTTGGAGGTTTTCACAAGATTAGACATAGTAATAGAAAGAAATCACAAACTCAAGAAGCCTATGATAACTTGGATAAACCCATAAATATCTTAGAAACTAAATAAATAAATTGTTTTCACAAATTCCTCATAGGTCCATGATTGTGTGAACTGAGACTCGTGGATTCACGTGGATAATACGTAGTAAAAGTGTTGATATCCATGACTGATATAATAGAAAAGCGTGTATAACTCTGTAAAATTGGAAAAATAAAAAGGACTTTGAACAGAGAGACTCGTATAAACTTATGGAAAAGTTTTAAGGTAATAAAAGCTTTGTAGAAAAGCTTGAAAAAAAAGAAAACTCACATAAATAAATAAGGACACACAAGACACCATGTGACTAACCTAAACTAGAGGAACAAGTCCCCAGTATGGTCGCCAATTATGTTTAAGGGATTTTTCCCCCGTGACCTTGGGTCAAGTCACAATAGAGAAAGATTAAGGGATTTTTCCCCCGTGACCTTGGGTCAAGTCACAATAGAGAAAGACCAAATTTAGAAGACAAAGCCTACCCTCATCTTTAAAAATGCATACAAGAAATAACTACTTGTATAAATAGAGAGAGAGAGAGAGAGAGAGAGAGAAATAAAGAAATAAGGAAATGCCTCACACCTTGAATCCTCCTTTCAATATTGATCCCCTCTCTCACTACTTGAAGCCCTCTTGATCTATGTCGGAACCAGCCTACAATAGGAAACCAAGAATAGATGGCTATAAGGTAGTTATAAATTCAAATAGAATATGTCATGTGCAGATATCCACCCATATATAAAAAACATTAGCATATCACATAACAATGAACCAATAAACACACAATAGGAGGGAAAGAGAAATCTTCTATTGACAACAATGTGATAAAGGTCGTTACAACCTGATTCAACCTTCAGTACTAGTTCATAGACAACTACCCTGGGTTCCTTCAAAGACCTTCAAGCATCAATTCAGCAATGACACTCTTCCTTGGATAACTCAAAATGGATAGGAATACACCCTGCAGTTATAAAGAGAAGGAAGGAACAATGGAAAAGTATTTTCCAGTCATGGGATGCTACTCATAGAATGAAGGGGTATAGGGAAGCTTGCTAAATTTTTCCAGCATGATCTTGCACCTCATTTCTTCCTCTCATTCATGCCCTCAATGGTGCATTTATGCCATCCTTGAGAGGTTAAGGAGGTTGAATTTTGTTTGGTACATTCTTAAGAAGGTTAGGAAACGAGCCCAACCCAAAACCCTACCCTAAAATGTGGAATTATATTATTTTTCACATTTTTTGAGGTCATCTACGAGATGTAAGATTGCAAGGCATCAATTTCCATGTGTTTCACAAACGAAACCTATGGATATAATAAAAAATCATGCTTTTTAAGTGACTTTGGTGAGGGAATTTGGGATTTTTATTAGCAAGCTAGGGAAAATGGTTGGGCCATGTCACAAATCCATAGATGTGGCAATGTTTGATATAATAGAGAGGAATCTCCACACTACCAATAAAGAAAGTTGAAGATAAATGTTAAAGGTTATTGGAAAGGAAGAATCTATAAAAGGATAAGAGTTATAAGAAATTCATTAGAGGCTCTATCAAGAAGGAAGAATGCAAGCCCTCAAAGGAGAATATTTAAAAATGGAGAAGACTCAAGAAAAAGATTACAAAAGAGATGGATATCCAAGAAGACCTTCTACCTTTAGGGATCAAAGAAGCTTCAATCAATGTGAAGGAAACAACAAAATAAAATATTTTGATCAACTAAGGCATGAATTCAAAAGGACTACATTACAAAGAAGATCATTCACTCCCAGGTATCAAAGTTTCTTTCCAAATTATGTTTTTACTTGTAATAACTTTGGACATAAAGTTGTAGATTGTAGAGCGTATAAAGAAATTTTCAAACAAGATATGGTTATGTGGCTGCCTACAATATAAAATGTTACAAATTCCATAACCATGGAAACATAGCTCATGATTGTAGAAGCATTATGGATCCTTTCATGAATGAAAACATTGATATCAGATATAAGAAAAAATGGATAACGAAATAAAAAGAAGATCAAGTAAACGAAAAACTCCCAGAGATCATACTGTCATTATTTATAGAGTTATGAGATCATGATGAATCTACAAGTAAATATGAATATGTCAGTATTTAGAATGATGATCCTGCAGAAAAGAAGGATTATATATTGTTCTAATCCATCCGGCTTGGAGACCCCCTAGTAAATGTGAATGTTGAATAGGGTGAGTCTAAGAAACAACTAGTACATATTAGAGAACTATCTTTTAGGAAGTATGAAATGCTTTCAGATTTTGGGAAGGAAGATTCATAATGACCTGATGGCAGAAGTGAAAAATGTCTCTTGACTGATTAAAAAGAATTCTTTAGAACACATCCCCATCTAGGTATGAATATCTTAGTTGGAAGAATATCGTTGATACATTTTTTAGGCAGAGATTCATGATTGTATAGAGGACTGAAATCATGTATTCAAGTAGGGATACATTCAGTACAGATTTGAGAATGTGTAATTGTTGCAACAATGTATAGTTTGATTTTCAGATTGAGTAGACTAGTGGACATATTTGATTTATCTTGAGAAGTAGGAATATGTAGTGATCAATTGTAGCATATTCAAAGAAGTCTTTGGAATATTACAGTGACATAGGGGTCAACATCGTGTGCAGTTGAGTAGAAGAGTCATGGATAGTTTCATGATATATGGAAAGACATAATTTCATGAGATATCTAGTAGGTCTATATGACAATACTTGATATGAACCAGAGAAGATACATGAAAGTGGGTGAAAGCATGAGATCAAGAGGAATTGCAGAAAGGAATAAGAACTCATTATCATTAACCATCAATAGGTATGTTTAGTAAGAAATATGACTCAAGAAGAGAAGCATATTAACAAGCGTCACTGAAAGGCAAGTCATGAAAGGAACAACAAGACAAGGGGAGAAAAATCATCAGAAGGAGTTATACTGTCAAGGAGAGAGTGTTGAATGATTATGTATTTGATGTCATCACAATGAATATGAAAATCCATGAAGACTTGAATTCACTTGATGAAGGAAATTTGACATGAATTATTTTTATATACATCAGTAGGATACAATAACAGGAAGAACCAATGGACAAAAAGCACCGGAAGAGAGGAAATCATATACAAGAATCCTCACATTGATGTATACAACATCTTGTAGAAGAATATAGGGGGAGAGGAATAGTTAGAGGGAGTTACCCCTAATGTCAAAGGGGGAGAGAAATAAAAAAAGGAGAGAAAGATCAGAAGCATGAAAATAAGGGGAGAGATATTGTTAAATGAAGTTATATTATTAGAGGGAATTACACTTTTCCATTGATGTCAAAGGGAGAGAGAAAAATCAAAGTGCATGAAGATAGGGGACAAATGGTCACAGGGGGAGCATAACTTTTTCCATCAATGTCAAAGGGCGATATTATTGGAAAGTTGGTTTTCATTGATTTCAACCCTAGAAGAAGTCCAGAAGCCCCAGAAGCCCCTATAAGTAATTGGTGATTTCAACCATAGAAGAAGTCTAGAAACGTATAACGATAATGGGTGTATTTGAAGAAGTCTACAAAGTGGTACCATTATGGTGTATCTTTAAGCATGGACCTCATGGGAATATTCTTTGAAGAAGTCTACAAGAATCCCTAGAAATGTGGTCATGAATCCCGAAGGTGTTTGAGGAAAAACAGGATGAATGACATTGTAAATACATGTGAAACCCTCATACATGGATAGTCCTCATCATGTCATTTCCAAAAATAAGTGGTACATCATGTGGTTCCTCACAATTCAACAGTTATTCCCTCTTAAACATGAATCCACGAAGTATGGACAAGAAGTTACAAGTCATCCCCAAAATTAATTAAAGGAGAAAAAAATGTTGCAACAAGAAGTTGGAGGTCATATCTAAAGTCAAATAAAGGAGGCACTTGGAAAATTATAAATACACAGAAAAAAAACCTCTCATTTGTTAATCCATCCAATTGAGATTTTGTGAATGGAGATAGCATAATTGAATCTTCACTTGTGTTAGGAGGATTGGCGATCTCAACAAAAATAATATGACCTAGGAGAAAGGAGGTCAAGGAGAACAAGGTGTAAGAAGGTGATTATACTAGATTTATGAGGTTATCTGCAGGTTGCAGTGGATCAAAGTGCATATTTATGAAGTTATTTGAGGATCATAGTGGAGAAAATTGTGTATGTATGTGGGTCACAGTAGAGCAAAGAGAGAATTTATGAGGCTATCCCTTGGTCATAGTGGAGCAAAGAGAGGATGTACATGGGTCACAGTGGAGCAAAGAGAATATGTACACGGGTCATAGTGAAGCAAAGTGTATATTTTTGTGGGTCAAAGTGTACGAGTAGTGGATATATGAAATTGTTTTGAAGAAGGAGCCCTTTTCCTAATGCTAAGGTTGAGAAAATTATGATGATCAAAGATCTGATGCATTAGGGTTTCCTCATGATGAAAGGTATGTTTGTAAACATGTTTTGAAGTATGTCTTGGATATTTTGGTATAGTCCTTGAGGCATATATTGGAGAGTCTTTGGCATATGGCTATAGACATATGTTGGTGGTATGAGATATGATTTATCAGGTTGTTAGAGAATCTAAGGTATGCTTTCTATGTGTTTTTATGTTCATATCTTGGTAGTTATGGTATATGATTAACACATATATTTTGGTACATGGTTGAGGCATATCATGAATGATATGGCATATTTTTGAGGCACATATTTTGGTACATGGTTCAGAAATAATATGAATTATATGGAATATGGTTGAGGGATATATTTGGTACCTTATTTATGGATATTATGCAACATATATCTTGGAATATGGATTGAGGCATCTGTTGGTGATGTCAATAATACGTTTTTGGTGATATTGGCATATTATTTATGTAAGTGGATATAGTGTTTTTGATGATGAGGTGATCATGATGATGTATCATTATTAGTGATGGGTTGATTATGAGTGATAGGTTGATTATCAGTGAACTGACATGTTGAGTATCAGTCACAGTGACAGGTTGATTATCAATGATAGTGAGTGGTTGATTATTAGTGACAGTGACAGATTGATTATCAGTGACAGTGATAGGTTGATTATCAGTGACAGTTTAAGTGATAGGTTGAGACTCCATTTATATTTCAGGGAGGAAGGAAGGGGAAAGGAAAGGGGGTTGTAGTCTCCTTCTGGTTGGAGCAAAAGAATATAGGGAGTTGGATATTCCTTTAGGTTGGAGCCTATAAATCAAGGGGTTGGAGCCTCCTTCCAATTGTTGTTGGAGAATATAGGAACTTGGAGCTTCCTTAAGGTTGGACCTTGTAACTAGGGTGTTGAATCCTCCTTCCAATTGGAGCTGTAGAATTTTGGAATATGTAGCTTCCTTCAGGTTGGAGCCTCTAAGCAGGGGGTTGGTGCCTCCTTCAGGTTGGATCCTATAAACAGGGGGTTGGTGCCTCCTTCCAGTTGGTGATGGATAATTTTGGAAGTTGGTGCTTCCTATGAATGTAATATATTGATATACAAGAAATACTTTTGTGGTTTTCTCTGATTTGGGTTTCCATGTAAAATTCTTATGTATTGTGTATGTGTGGTTATATGTTATGCATTGTTGAATGGTATTGTTCATAATATTTTGAATGCAATCATAAGTGATAAATTGTTGATAAGTTGACAATTACACATTTTGATTAAAAGTGGTAAAAAGTGTGTAATACTAATTCAACCCCCCCGCTCTCAATATTGGTGAATATTCCAACATGATTGGCCTCTTTTATTTGATTCCAAGTTTAATTTTTTTTAGAGAAAGCTTAGTCCTCATTGGTTAGGACCATATTATATAGAGACAACTTTTTATAATGGATCAGTTAATATCAAGAAAATTGATGAAGAGGGAAGTTATTTTTTCGTAAAAAAACAGGTTAATATTATATCAAAATCCTTTAAACATAGAAGAATGTGACCACAATCTGATACAACAATAGAAATAGAGGTATTTAGTAAGGAAAATCCTTCCCTTGCTCCCATCTCAAATTGATTTTCCTTCCTTCTATAAGGTAAAAATAAAAGTGCAGCTATGAAAACTAGTTTATTGGCGTAGTTGTGCATAAATTCTATTTGAAAACCAGTGATCGAGCATACATAATTCAAATATTTTCAAAATAACTACATGATCTAGGTGGATCTCATACATAATTCAAATATTTTCAAAATAACTACATGATCTAGGTGGATCTCAATGGCCATCCACCTTCTCCATTGAATCAACATTTCTGAGCCTGTGGTTTTGATAAACCATGGTATTCACCCTTTTGATGGGGGGTGTAATGTAATGTCATCTCCATTTGTAATGTAATGTAATTCCTACAACGTGAATATGCTAGATCCCATTAGAATTCTCCAGTTAAGTGCACTTGGGATATATTAGTACTAGGATGGGTAACCTCCCAGGAAGTCCTACTATTTTACATGCCTATGGCATTTTTTAAACTTACACCAATTTATCCCACATGCATCATGGAAATTATTTCTTTTCACTCTCTCATATATAATCAAGGTGAAGGAGGTCCTTTAATCATGCAATGGAGTTGGATGTAAATATTGTTGTGAATGAATCATTTCCATCATCTTTTTCTCTTTAGAGATAAGATACTCCATTCCAGTGAGTTTGTTTTCTATAGTGTTGTACTATTTTATTCATTAATAGAAAGTGGGTTCCACTGTACTTCTATGTTTCTACTATATTTTCCTTTGTATATCATTTCATTCATAGCATAATCCGTTGGTGATGGATAATTTTGGAAGTTGGTGCTTCCTATGAATGTAATATTATGATATATATGAAAGCACTCTATGGTTTTCTCCCATTTGGGTTTCCACGTAAAAATATCTTGTACAATGTGTATGATCAGATTCATTGTTGAATGGTACTATTTATGGCTATTTGTTCATGGAATCTTAAATGAAATCATAAGTGAATGGAATTTTTTATAATTTAATGTTTACATTGTTGTGATTTAAAATGGTAAAAAAATTATCAATATTGATTCACCCCCCCTCTGAGTATTGGTGAATATTCCAACATCATGATTAGGTTGAAATTTTGAAAGCCATTTTATTCCTCAAGCCGCGTCCTTCTCTTCAGGTGAGACAACACTTCAAAGCTTGATGTATGTACATAGGAATAAAACAAATATCATCAATAAAACAAGCAACCAATGGCATGAATTTATTTATTATCCATTTTAAAAAAAAAATGTTTTCACCAATTATCACATCATGACTAAAAGAAATGTTGACTAAGATACTTTCCCTAGAAAAATGTGTTCACAGAGATATCACAACATTACAAAGAACTAAAGTTTGTTTCAGGATGACATAGGAAACTAAACCTAAATATAATTATTTGAATAAGTGAGGAACCATACCTCTTGGGACACATGAAATCAAATCCTTAATCTTACCATTTCTTGTTTCCAATATCCTAGTAGAAAGGTGGGGTCAACTCATCTTGGATCCTTGTCTATTAAGTGGAATTTCCCTTTTTTGAAACAAATGAATATTTCTTTGATGACCATAAGTTATTCCCTAAAGTACTACATTTGAGAACCATTTTATTGATTGGTGTATTAGAGGTTATATTTCATTGTTCTCGACTCACAATGTTCTTTACTAGGCAAGAAAATGTGCAACCTATTGTATGATCATGATTTTTTTACTTGGCTGAGTTTAAAAGAGTATTCATGATGAGCCTTCCAAAAAATTGTAGACCAATTCCTTTAATATATTCATTGATATTTTCATGACTTGGATCATATTTATGTACTTATTCAATAGTTGAAAATTCCAATTTCAAAAGAAAAAGAAACATCATGATTGAAAAGCCCAGTATTTGTTTCGCGGACCAAGAGAACGGACCATGATAGTGCAACATCAATCAGTTGGTCTAGAAGCATTTGTGAGAAACATATCCATAAAAATATTGATCAATATGGATTTCAAATCCATTTTGGATTATGAACAACAAGGCCATGAAGAGACAATGTCATTCCCCCAACTAGGTTTCCATCTTCCCCACGCTCTAAAGTATTCAATAGAAGATACCCTTTCAACAACTCAAGATCGTATATGTTCAATTGTCAATGTTAGAGTGAACACTATTGAAGAAAATGATTCTTCCAATTGAAATTCTCAAATAATTTTTCACATGGTTTCCTCATTAAGATGAATGAAAACCAATGTTAAGCCAAGCTTTCTGCTAAACAAAACAATTAGAGGCATAAAGTAAAAAAAAGGAATATTTCATGAAAAATGAAACTAATACTAAGGTAATACATCTTGATATGCAAACTAAGCTAATAAAAGTTGGTGGATTTTATTAAAGAAACCAACACACGATACAATCTATGCTACATAATAAAAAATGAAAGAAAACATCTAAGTTATGTAAGTAGAAATGAAGTAAAACAACTATGCTACTCTTATTCCTATTCAATCCTACACTAAATGAAAAAGGGATAAGTGAAAGCATAGTTCTAGTGTATCCATTTAAGAAAATCCAAACCTACAACCACATGTTCATCAAAAATCAATAGAAGAAATTGGAGTTCTGAGAGATCAAAGATAGGAAGAATTGAATCAAGTGAATATATATGCGTCATGTGAAATTTGACAGTGTTATTATTAATGGGAAATGTATACATGTAGGATCCCTCCAAATAAGCTTCAATTCCATCATAACATTTACAATGACCACCATAGGACTATTGGAAGGAAACCAAAAAATGAGTGACATACCTGATGAGATCCTTAAATGAAATTTGGATACAATTTACCTTGTGGAAGAGTCTTATTATGGATGTTGCCATTCATTCCAAAGGTTAAATAAATATAAAAAGAACCTAACATAACAATTAGTTGAAACCAAAGTGCCTCATTATCTAGGAAAGTATCCCTCAGCCCACATTTTACATAGTCACATTTTGAGAGGAGAAATGTTATCTCATTGTTTGAGGGAAACGTTGATTGAAAGATGACTTCAAGAATTCTCCTATAACATCATCAAAATCATGTGACGATTGGTATAGTATTGAGATACAATCCAAGTACAAGTGATGCATCTGTCCTTGAATATGAAAATGTGATTGTGAACCATATTTAGGTGAGAATGTTTCTTAGATCAGCTCAATGTTTCTTATTCCTTGAACGATGAAGGAATGTTGAGTTGATATGATTTCTTCATGGAGATGTTAAAACATTTTTTTTTCTGCATATCTTATATTTTATGTTGTTAACATCTATGCATTGACATCATAAATTCCATACTTTATAGGATCATTGGATGATACATTGATGCTCATATCCAATTTTGAAATAGAAAAATAGTCATCAAAAACATGGTTATCATGATCAGATTGTGATTTATCATTTTCTAGAAATTTAAATTGCAAAGGAATTTGAACTTTATGCATTCTGGATGGAATTTCATTAAGGTTGAGTGTTTGATGAATAAAAGGTTCAAAATCTTATTGCTATCATTTATCACTCAGTGTTTCATTGTAAGAAAAGTATGAAGATTGCACTGCATGATAAATAGGTGGGTGCTCATCTGGGTAATCATCATAAAAAATATTCATATAAAGATAATGAGTATCTTCATATTTTAAAACTCATAGGATTTCCTCAATGAGAGGTTTCTACAGAACAAAGTACACTCATGATTATCTAAAGGGGATACACTAGATTCTTGACACTCTAGGTCTAAGGGGTTTTAGTTTTTTTATAAATATTCCCACACAGTTTTGAAATAGTGTCAATTAGATATCTTGTACTCGCCATCATTCATAGTTAGATCATGATTTTTTGTGAAGGATATAATCATTAATTTTCCCAATGTTAAATTATCATTCAAATATACAACAACTTTATGAATCGATCCTTTATTCGATATAGATTCAACATCATCTATTGAAACATCTTCCTCATATGGCTCTTCGAAATAAGATTGAAAAGTTTCATATGTATGAGGATATGATTTAATGGCCTATGTTATCGTGCAGATTGTAGCTTGGGAAAATTCCAACCCAAACCACAAATGCGAGACAACTACGGGAGTACCTACGCATTGTTACCTTATATAGACACTCCCCTCACATAAGTGATGATGCAATTACGACAAGAGGGGAATCTTGGTGACCCTAGGGGGATTGATATGGAAAGTGAGATGATGATGAATGAGCACCCCTATAGGTCAATTTTGGAGATGAATAAAGACTTGATAATGAGTCTTGTAAGAATGTGAATGGTTTGCAAGTGTTAGATACCTACAAAACAAAGTTATCTCTATCTGGAAAAAGTCAAAAGATGATAAACCAAGATTTTTATCAAGGGGAATCAAGAAATAATAAAGTTTGTCCAAAAATTCAGCAGTATAAAAATATATAGACAAAAAATGATTAATGTTAATATCTATAAATTTAACCATAAGAAATATAATACAAGATATTAGAAATAAAGATAGCAATGACTAGTCAAACTTCCAATGATTAAAGCAAGACTTTGGTGGTGATTAGGGGGATGTTATGTGATGTTATCAAAAATATTTTATAATATCATAATGGTTGTAGAAAAAAATTTCTACAGTGGGAACTTCTCGCTGCCAAAATCAACAAACAATCCACCCAAAATATATCCAATAATAAGTAGTTTAATGATGGCATCCTGCAAGTGAAATTTAGTGGTAGAATGGTGAGCAATAGATGAAGAAAATATGATTTTGCAGAATCCATAATGTATGTAACATTAATTTGTAACATTAAAAAGAATTACTAGGCTAATCAAGATGCCCCTAGGGCACAAGAAAGCTTATAGAATGTAGAATTAAATCCAACTTGGACAATTGTAATATCTCAATATTTCACGTATACCAATGCGACAATATTATATCTCCAATTAAAGTAGATTAATTCATTATCAATTGGGTTAATGGAGTATATTGTGTAAGAGCTAGGGTTTGTTCTCTAGGGGTGTGATCCCTTTTACTCAGAGAAAATAAAACCTAGCAAGGAAAATATATAAGGGTGTACTAAGCCATTTTGCTCCTTGTAGCAACCTTTGAAAAGTAGCTTAATCAATTATAAAATGGTAGATATTGATGGATGGTGTATTCCCTTATACTCCTCTAATGGTTTAGACAAATTTATCTTGAAACAAGAAGAAAAAAACACAATTAATGCATAAATTCCTTACCATTTCCAAGAAAAGCATGAAGAAACCCTTCCTTATCAAGAATATTCCACCAACATACCAATAGTAAAGCATTCAAGAGATAGAGCCTATATTTTATTCACTAAAAGACAAGAAATATCATCCACAATGCACCAAGAGAGAGAGATAGGAAAAAATTCCCAAATAGGGAGAAAATTTCAGCCAATGTTATGTAATTCTCAAGTGAGAGTTATGTCCAAATTAAATGAAAGTGGCCTTTATTTATACAAGATCAATAAAAACCAATTTTTCCACTTTTCCAAAATTCAACATCAAATTAGAGAGGCCAACCCTCCCTATTTTTCCTTTACAACTTAAAATTACAAAAACATAAAGTAATTTCCCCTTTTAGGGTTGACATTAGGCCTCCTAGAGAGACATTGAGCCCTTTGGTGAAGATCGTTGGGACTCCAAATGCCATGTTCCCCACCACCAAGTGTTTCTCTCTCCATCAAACCACATCACATCACCATCAACCATGAGAACCCCATAAAAAACCCTAGCTTCCATGTGACATCTAGGGCATAGAAGATGGCGTTTTAGGCCTTCCAAGTACAACGTTCAGGTGAAAAGGGCTATCATGTAATCATCTCATGGTGTCCAAGTGCCTTTAAATAAAATGTTCATCCTCTCAAGTGTCCAATGAGAGGGGCACATCATCCAACCTTTGGGCTTCATGCCCCTATGAAGGTCCAAGTAACCTTGTGCCTTCACAAAAAGACTTTCACCTAGAAAGGCCCTACAAAGACAAACAAATTCTTCCTCCAAGGTTCCACAAGTCACAAGTATCATTCCAAGTAATCCATATCTAATAAAATAACCACCCAAACATGTGCATCAAATCACCCAAACATGTGCATCAAATCCCTCCTTTTCAAAATAAACAAATGCTCAAAGACCTTATACAACTTGCCAAATTTAAGTATGGAGTATGGGAGGGTTGTCATGGTGACCTATTGTGTAGATAATTCCCCAAGTCAAGGAGTGTTTTCCAAGAGGACCCTCTCTAATTCATGTAAGGAGTATGAGGTGGTTGGGGGTGTGAATTCTGGGCATGGGGTTTCTTGACACACACGGGCTCATATTGTCTCATTTATGGGTGCCTCTATAGAGGGTGCGCCTGGTCTTGAGTTACCAACTATTTAGGTGTTGTTTTTCCAAGGACCATTTTTGTCCATATTTCCAATGCCTGCTTCCATTTATTTGTAAGTTTCCAGTCCCATTTATAAGGTTTTCAAGCTTTGGCATTTTCAATTTGGGACTAGGGTGGGAACTGAGTAAGTAGAGCTCAATTTGGACCAACTTTTGATGGTCATGATTTGTTGTGTTCACTTTATTTTCAGCATTAGTTTCTTATTCTTTTATAGCAGTTGCAATCTACCTCTAGGCATTTAGCCCCTTCTTCCCATGAAATTAGGTACAATCCCTTCTTAGGTCAATATGCCCAAAAAAAAAAATATGAGGAGACGAAAAGGGAAGAAGTGTGTAACGTGATAATTATGTGTGGGAGTGGTACACTGACTCTTCAAGGAGAGCACTTGGTTGCAATGATTTTCCCGAGGGTGACCAATTTTTAGGACAACATGTCAACCACCAAGGTGGAATGAGGAAAAATGAATAATTTCCAAGAAAATATTTTCAAAATCAAGAAAGGACCCTTTGCAACATGTTCAAATGCTT
>CBVK0104015365.1:0-12459 GCA_900067695.1 Picea abies
GCCTAGACTATAATGATTGGCCTGTTGCAATATGTCAAAGAGAATGATAGCCTTTCGATATGAGATCATGGATGAGAGGTGCGGGCATATTTTGATTATTTTCCCTTCCAATCCAAGGGAAAAGGCCGAGAAGGACCTTGTCCCCTTTTCTGACCTTCCAAATTCGTCATTTCCAATGATTGGGAATGCTTCGGCTATGGCTTTGCAAATAATGGAGGATTTCATTGCTTTTTTATTCAGGATCTAGATCCAGTATTCAATTGATATGGGGTTGAGATATTTGTCTTTCATATTTTGTGCCAATAGGCCTTGACCCTGGACTAGCCAATATACATTCTTGGTTTCTAAGGCTATGGTAACATGAAAGAGGTTTTTTAGTCCCCAAGCCCCTTGACTCCTTAGGATGGTTAATTTCCTCCAAAAGACTAGAGTTATTCCTTTATTCTCCCTATCCTCTGACCAAATGAAGTGATAGTAGAGCTAGTGAATTATATCAAGGATCCCTTTCAGAATCTAATACATAGCCATCTAGTAAACTAGGATGGCATCTAGGACTAATTTAACTAAAACCAGATGGCCCATGGAGATATCCATCTATTGCATGAGTTATTAATTTTTTTTATTTTGTCTTGGCAAGGATCCAAATCCAAACCTTTTTAAGGTGAATATTTTCCTTGAGATGGAACCCAAAGTACTTTAAACCAACCTTGAATGGAGAGGACTTGAAGGGGAATATTTGATTGATATAGAGCTTCTCGGGCTCGAATAGGCCCCAACAAATATCCAAATATTTTGAAAATTGTATTTCCATACATGTGGATATACAAAATAGGTATATAAGTTCCTTTAGTTTGTCCACCATGCACTTTGATCAATCACATAAAATAAGTATGTCATCAATGAAAATTAAATGTGAAACAGTGAAAGAATTTCCAATTAATATAGTTTGAATGAACCATTTATTGATGCAACTATGAGCACCCTACTTAACCCTTATGCTACTATGAGGAAGAGAAGGGGAGGGAGTGGGAAACCCTACCTAATACCCCACCCAAATTTTGACAGGGGTGAAATTGATCCAGTGATTAGCACTGCAAAAGTTATTAAGCTGATGCAAGCCATAGCATGTGCCACAAAGTGTAAGCTAAAGCCTAGGTGGATGAAAATGAGGCATAGGAAGAGCCAACTAACATGATCAAAATCATTAGAGAGGTCGACTTTGGAAATCGTGGATCTTATATTTTTTGTTTTTACAAAGTGTGATCCTTCTTGAGCAACACCAACAACTTCATGAATTTGGAACCCTTCAAGAAAACCAAACTTCTTCAAAGAGACCTACTTTGAAAGAGTTTCCTTCAATTTGCAAGAAATTATTTTAGAGATGATCTTGTAGAAGATATTTCAAAGAGATATTGGGTGGAAACTCTCAAATTTGGTTGGATTGTTTGTCTTCAAAATGAGAGTGATGAAGGTAGTTTTGAAGGTTTCTATAATCTTTCTAGAGATCTGAGAGGATTCCACCACCCTACGTAATTCCTCCTCTATGAACTTGTAAGAGTTGAGAAATAATTTTATGGGTAGATCATCAAGCCCATGGCTCTTTTATTTCTATTAATAGTGCAGGGTTATGAGCAATTCTTCCTTTCCCACCCCTACCATTAGAAATTGATTGTCATCTAGGTCTACAAATCTGGGGAAGAAATTGGAGAGCAAAAGGATGGCATCTATTGTGGCTCAAGTATCCTCTTTAAAGAGGGTTTAGAAATGATTGACCCCTTCCGATGTTATGTCAAAGAAATTTTCTACTTAGGGTCCTTCCCCTCTATCAATTTTCTAGATTAAGTTGGTGTTTTTTTCGACAGATTACAAAATGGTGGAAAAAAATTGTGTTGGTGTCCCTTGCCTCAAGATAGATCACATTGATTTTTAATCTCCACTCCTTTTTTTTTTCCAAAAGCATTTTTCTTATCTTGTTTTCCAATTGGAAAAGCTCCTCCTTCTTGCAATTGTTAAATACCCAAAACCATTCAAAGAGAATATGTTTCTTAAGGATTCTTTGACCTCCAAAAGGACTCTTTCATCCCCATCTCACTTTTCCTTTGACCATTGGATCACCATGGACTTAGCATTTTTAGTGTTCAAAAGAAATTTCATAGCTACAGATTTTCTTAAACAGTGAATGTAGGGTATTCAGACTTTTTTCAACAATTGAATGAAACATTCCTCCTTGAGCCATTTAGGGTTTAAATTAAAAGGGATGGGATGCTTTTATTGCATAGGGATCACTTCTAGTGGAACTATAAAATGGTCAGAATCTCCTCCATATGGAACTCATTAATGGAATCTAAGGGTTTCTTCTAAGAAACCTTTTGATTTTAGTAATCGATCAAGACATTTTTCTATTCGATACTCCCTAGTTATTTTAATTTTCCATGTGGGAGTGAGTTTGGTTCAATCTATATATAGATGGTCGACTTTCTCTACACTCCTAACAAGAGAATCAGATAGACATTCCACTTGGGTCACTAGATCCAAAACCTTGGAAGCAGCAAGAGTGAAATTTAAATCATTGCCTAGAATGACCTACCCTTTCCCAAGCCATGACTAGGAGAAGAGGTGGTCCAAATATTCCAAGTGATTTGAGTATGTTTTTTTTATGTCTAGTAAGTTAAATTATTTTCCCAAATTATGAGAATGAAGGGAGACCCCAAACCCTTAATCAAAATCCTAAGAATTAGCAAGAAAAAAATTGTTGGTCTCCCATCCAGTGACTAGCCCTCCTAAGTGACCTAAAACATCCATGAAATTGAAGTCCCATCCTTTTAATATTTTTTAGAGCTCTTGGATAATTTTGTCCCATTCTATCATAATCTCTTGCAAAAGAAGTATTGAGGGGTTATGAGTGTCTATGAGCCTCATGAGGGCCAATTTCCTAAAGGGATTGGCCAACCCTCTGCAATTTAGGGTTAAGAAAATCATTTTGAGATTGTCTTAGGGGAAAATTCTATAAGGTCCCTTATTAAATATCATTTTTTCTTATTTTAACTTCTATTTGGCTTGCTTTTGTGTAATGGAGATGTAATATTTATTTCCTCTCTACCCAGCCTTAGGGATTTTTTCTTCTGAGTTTCTAAAACCACCTTTATAACTTCCTTCGAATGCACCAAAAACTTTGTTACACAATCTAAGATTATATTTTGAAATCTTAGAGGAAGGGGAACCTGCTTTGGTATCTTGTTCAGAGAGATTGGTTGAGGGAGGAGGGTCACGGTCACAAGTTTCCAAAGTTTTAGCTGGAAAATATTCAAATCCTTCCAAGGGGATGAGAGAATAAGGTTGGGGAATCAAGAACCCTAAGAGACTGGAGAGAAATCCCCTTTGTATAATTCTATGTCCCTACTCTAATCCTCCTTCCTAAGTTTTGAATTTTATTGAAGGAGAAGATATCTTACCCTGTTCTAGTGAGCTATTTTGTATAGGTTGTTTTATGGGGTTGTCCTACTAATCAGTCCCTAGAATTCCTACTTGGTGGCCTGATTTTGGAGGATCTCCCATTTGAGAGGTTTGCATAGAAGAGATAGGACCTTTTTCCTGTGTCATAGGTGTGTGCTCTTTCAAAGGAGACTGGGACTTTTGCACCCATGCCTTTCTAGAGAGATGAAGAACACAATCCATAACTAGATTCCCATATTCATGGCACCTTCCACACTTGAAAGGAATTCCTTCGTAATCAAGAGTATGATGAAATAAAGTGGAACATTTCCTAATAGTGATAGAATATGCCAATCCTATCAATTCCTGCTAGCACATATGTTTAATATGTGGGTTTTGTTTGCTAGGTGACCCAATTTCAATACCCTTACGATGTATTTAGTTGGGACGAGGCACCCAAAATTCCATCCATATTAAGGGTTGGTTCTGCCTAGGCCAAGTGCAATCCCCAAGTGGTTTTGATGTCTTAGATTCCCCTAGGTTGTGGTTTCTTAGCCAAAGGTTGAAATGTTGGCCCCACAAGTGACACGAATTTATAACAAACAAAAAAAGAATATTCCAATCCTTTGGTTAGGTAAATACATACAAGGATTATTGCCATCCCCATGTACCATGTGTCCCAAATGAATTATCTACTTCATAATAAAGGCCCAAGGAATCATCGATTTACTTAAAAACATCCTTGGACCAGAGAATAAAAGGGAGGCCTATCATTCTAACCCAAACCGAGGTAAAATCAATTTGTGTTTATCTTGCATTGAAGTCTAAGTGCCATTATTTAAGAAAGAGAGAATGAGAGCCCCATTTCTAGCAAATTTATAATAGTTTGTCCACTTATTTAAAGGCAAAAAAAAACCAAGCTAGTCATCCTTTAACCAGGACCATACTTCTTGGAATGTAACCAAAAACAACACTAAAATTATCCCTAGTCCAAATTTTGAGGGAGGTTGCTCCCATCCTGCAACTCAGGAATCTTCCAACTAGAGAATATTTTTCAAACTCCGGGATTTTTTTTAACTTCACACTATTCCCTAGGAGCACATTGATAGCTTCATATTTTTTTCTTGGTGCACATATTTATTTTGTGAGTGTTCCCTATTCCTCCATGTCCTATACTTCTTACTACGAGATCTCTAGAATCAGAGAGGGGTAAACTGCTCATAAGATCATTTGTGAGAAAATCCCCAATAGAATTGTACCCATGTGAGCCCAGAAATCCATATTTGTATTCCCTCACTCTAAACCCTCATGTCATTATGCCAATTTGTTGTCTTTTGTCACAATCCCACTATAAATTACATAGAAATGTTAGTCTAGATAGTGGCTAGTATTGGTAGTGGAAACAATCCCTTAGGAGACTTTTCTATCTACCCATCGTTTTGTTGATGGACATCACATGAGGCTACAAAATTGTGGATGTATTTTTCATGTCTTCCTAAAAGAAAGAGAGTTTATTGTGTTCATAGTTCTTGTGAAATCCAGAGTGCGATCTATAGTAGGAGATGAATGCAACTCCTCTAACACCCTATGTTTCAAATTTGAATTGTGTACCATAAAAATATCCCCTTCATACACCAAGATATCTTGCTACCAAGTGTATCCCTTAGGTGGATTTAGGTCCTCTTGAAACCTGTGGATGAGTTGAACCAAAGAGTCATTGGTCCTCCATGCTTGTGGGATTTAGTGAGCCAATTGGGCATGGCTAAGGATAAGGCTAGTAGAGAACCTTTCTCCTCATATTTTTGAGACAATGCATCTTCTACCACATTCTCTTTTCCTTTCTTATATATGATCTCATGACCATACCCATGCATCTTACTGAATTATTTGTGTTCCTTTAATGATGACAACCTTTGTTCTAGAAAATACTTTAAGCTATTACGATATAGATTTATCTGGAAATGTCTCCCAATGAGATATGGTTGCCAAGTATAGACAACATCAAGGATGACCATTATTGTTGATGTTTGGACAACATCGGGAAGGAATTCTCCTAAATTAATAATTAATAATATAATTATTGATTATTGTATTGTAACCTTAAGAGGGGTGTTGGAGTCTAATGCTACAATAGAATATATAATATTATCTCATATAGAAAAATCAACATGGTTTTAGAGAAAGATTCGCCTTGACTCCCTCGTGGGAGGGTCCAGGGAAATAGAAGCATGTGAGAATTAGGTGAGAGTAGATTGGTTGAATGTGGATTGTTGCTAAGTATGCATTAGTGTGAGTTATTTGTTTTCCACCATATTCATTGATGTCTCAAGCCTAGAAACACTCGATTGAATAAACCAACGAGAATCAAATATGTGGGCATCTGAGTGAATCCCATTACGAGTACAAATGAAAAAATCATGAAGAAAGCATGACGGGCTGCCATTTCTCGTGTTGGCTCCATCCTTCCTTCCCAAGATAAAACTATCTCTGTAATTTTGACATTTACCTCACCATTCGAGGATTCCCCATCGATAAACATGGGGTCATCCCTCTACAATTCTCTCAACCTGTGGTCGGGCATGTACCAATCATCGATCACGAATGCTCTGTGGCACGTGAGGTACAACATATTGGAAAGTTTGTTGGATACGTCTATGGATGTGCCTCCATAGATCCAATTGATGTCCAAAACATGCATCCAGAACAACACCAGCATACTCTACAAGTTGTCCAGTGATTACATATTGCGAGAGCAGTGTAGGGATCCATGAAATGAGGTCAGGATCAGGAATCTCTTGGAGGATTTAGATGAACTAGAAAATCCTATCTATAATAAACAAGTTTGTGTGTTCTTTGTTGGTAATTGGAAGTTCAACTATGATAAAGAAAAGAATGAGAGTTAGGAAGGTGGAGCGATTAGTACTAGAGAAGCCCGGAGAAGCATACCCACATGACTGAAAAAGTTGATCCTAGAAATATTTGGCTTGTTGATTAGCTTGAAGTGTCGATCATCCTTGAATAAGACAGTGATGCCCTGGGACCGTGTGAAGATATTTGTTGAATTGATTATGGCGGTGGCATGTGAGTAGGGTATGATATTTTCCATTAGCGTTGAGGGCACAACCGTCAGTTCTGACATTATTCAATCTATCATCTCATATAGAAAAATCAACAATTATCTCATCTAAAATGGATAATTTGTATCTGTTTCATCTATTTTCGTACTTTCTAGGTGGAAAATTAGAGTTATTGGCTTTATGACCCATTTTAGTGGCAAGTCCCACTTTGGTGATTTGGGGTCCAAAAACTTCCAGATCTTATTTGAGGCATCAAATAGAATTTTTTGTTGCCAAAATTTCACAAATAAATTTATTGACTCTCAAAAATGTTCTACACATCAAGAACTTTCCAATGGTGTGAAGATCAGCTAAATTGGATTTTGTATTAGGAAGTTATACCTTATGAAAGTAGATCTATCTTGTTGACTACCATGATACCAAGTGGATGCCATGTTAGCTTCCATGACTCACACATATGGAATTATTTGTGCGAACTTAGTCATGTGCAGAGTTAGGCATCCTTTAACTAAGACCATACTTCTTGGAATGTAACCGAAAAAAACATTGAAATTCTCCCTAGTCCAAATTTTGAGGGAGGTTGCTCCCAACCTACAGCTAGGGCATCTTCCAAATAGAGAAGATTTTTCAAACTTTGGAATTTTTTTTAACTTCATACTATCCCTTAGAAGCACATTTATAGTTTTATATTTTTTCTTGATGCACTTCTTTGTTTTGTGAGTGTTCCCTAGAACTCCCTATCCTATACTTATTTCTACGAGAGGTCTATAATTAGAGAAAGGAAGAATACTCATAAGATAATTTGTGATAAAATCCCCAATATAACTATACCCATGCAAACCCAAAAAACCATATTTGTAGTCCCTCACTCTAAACCCTATTCTCATCATGCTAATGGGGATTTCTCCCTCAGTAACTAAACTAAAAGGATCTTTCTTTTGGGATGGAAATAAAAATCCTTCTTGTTTTGAGAAAATATCTTGTAATTCCTCATCCCATAGGTGCATCTATGTATCATTGGATGAAGCTTACTTGTGCAGGTAAGGGTTTCAAAAGGGTGTTAAGGTGGTTTTCACCACCAATACATGGGAACGATCATATGGTCCAAGGTTATAGGTTATACTTGGCGTCACTCCTAACGGAATCTTAGTGTTAGCCATAACAAATTCTAAAGGTAGCTAATGGGAGGGGGTGTCAGTGGGTCTAGCATGAACTGAATGACCTTTGGGTTAGCTCACATCTATTCATGGCCCAAAGGGTAATCCGAATAGTTTATGAGTCCCTCTTCCATGTGAACTAACATGAGGAAAAAATGGTGGATGTGTCATCCATGAGCCTACAAGATGAAAACCCTAGGTTCTGAGGAAACCCTAGGTGGCATGGCTCTTCATCACTATAGATTTTTTGATATACCTACACAGAATATCTAGCTAACAATGAAACATACACAGCTTGGAAATGGTGTGAAGAGAAGACAAAAAAATGGAGGTAAGAATGAAAGAATTTCTATTAATTGAATAAGAGAAATGATAAAATACAATTGATATACTTTGTATCGCACAACTAACTCACCACATTGGTCAACTAATGTGTGTTAGGATTGTTCTAGAGAGATCTGACACACATTGGAAGTCGTTGGAGTCAACTGCCACCTAGTCTTAGTTAATTTTCCATGTGGTCATCAGTTAACTAGCCAAATGAGAGTGAAATGAGGAGGATATCACTCACACATGTGGAATGCACCTTACTGGTGATGATCCCAATGAAAGTGTTCATTACTAGTGATGATCATGAGATTAGCATGCAACACTTGATGATAAAATCAAAGTTGACATGCAACACTTCACTCAACTAGTCTAACAGAACGGTAACTTAGAGCTGACTGGAGGGTATGTGGCACCCTTGTCTAGGGAAAATATTATCAATGAGGAGAGAATATATCAGACTAAGGGACCCTCAACATAACCAAATAAACTTATGAAAATAAAAGAAAAAGAAAATTCTATGTGTGTGTAATATCTCCAACACCCCCCATGAACACTACTAGGGAAAATATATAATGAATGGGTCCTAGAAACAGAGGCCATGTTAGGTATCTATGAACAATTCAACTAATTGAAATTGAAATAAAGTGAGGAAAGAGGTAAAACCTAATGGGAACCCCCCCCTCCACCTCAAAACAAAATGTATCGAAAGAAGAGAAAGGCAGTTGTTAGGAAACGGTGTCCTTCACTCCAAGATGATCGCGAAGAGAGTTAAGCTTCTACTCAGTGAAAGTCTTGGTGAAGATGTTAGTAGTGTGTTTAGAGGAAGGACAAAACTGTAGGTCAATGATCCTCTCATGGAATAGATATTTGATGTAGTGCATATGGATCTCGATATGCTTTATCCATTGTTGTTGCACTAGGTCTCTGAAAAAATTGTGAGTACTTTGGTTGTCACACCAAATGATAGTTGGTCTGTGGAACCAGATGCCCAACTCTGTAAGGAAGTTTTGTAGCCAAAATTCCTGGATGGTAATTTTAACTAATCCTTTGTACTTGGCCTCGGCTGAAGATAGAGAAATAGCATATTGCTTCTTGCTCAACCAACATAGATGCCCTGAACTCAAAATGAGAGTGTATTTGGATGTGGACTTGTGATCAATGCCATTTCCATCCCAGTCAGAATCGATGAATCCTATGAGATCCAAATTGCAACCTACTGCATAGTGGATCCCATAACTGAAGGTGCCCTGAACGTATTTGAGGATGTGCTTGGAAACCTTCCAGTGTAACTCATGTGGCTCTTGCATGTACCTGGATACTACACCTATTGGATATGATATATATGGTCGGGTGTGGGTGAGATATAAAAGGCTCCCCATAAGCTATCGATAAAATTCATTATCCACCACTGATGTATCCCAACCATCCTCAATTCTAACCCCAAATAAGAAATGTGTAGGTGCAGACTTGCAGACTGCCATGTGGAATCTCTCCATGAGATCATGTGCATACTTAGCTTGAGATAGCTTGATGCCTGAAGCATCCTGGTTGATCTCGAGACCAAGAAATAAATGGAGTGTACCCATGTCCTTCATCTAAAACCCTTCATGAAGAATTCCCTTGACCGAGGCAATCGCTGAAATTGAGTTGTCGGTGATCAAAAGATCATTCAAATATAGGACTAGGATCATAAGTGAGTTAGTGGTCCTCAACATGTAGATATTTGGATCACATTTTCATTTAAAAAAATTATTGGAGATAGAAAGAAGGAGTCCATATTTTCATACCATGCTCTAGGAACCTGCTTGAGGCCATAGAGCAACTTTTTGAGTTAGCGCCCTAAAGATGAATTGTGTATGAATCCAGGTGGTTTCTCCATATAAATATCCTCTAAGAGATCCCCGTGAAGAAAATCATTCTTCATGTCCATATGATGTACTTTCCATCCCCTGGTTTCTCCAATGGAAAAGGCCAACTTGATAGAATCCAACTTTTCTACTAGAGAAAAAGTCTCATCATAGTCAATCATGTGTATCTGTTGAAATCCTTCGATGGATAGTCTTGACTTATTTCTTCTCACATGTCTGTTTTCTACCTTTTTAGTCTTGTAGACCCATTTGCATCTAACAAGATTCATTTCTGAAGGAATTGGAACCAAATCCCAAGTCTGGTTCTTGAGGTTAGAGTTGTAGGTCTGTGAGTCTGAAGGTTCAACCATATAACAATGCAGAGGCATTTTGGCTTCAGTGGAAGTGAATACATGAGGAGGATACTCATACTGAGATCTGTTCCTCCTCGGATCCATTCAGAAGTGGAGTCTGAATGTGCAGACTCATCATCTCAAATTGGTGGAAGGAAAAAAGTATCTGCATGCGGCTCCTGTGTAGCATGCGAGAGACTTTCCTCAAACCGAAAATTATGCTCAATGATGAGATCGTCTGTAGAGGGATCAATAATTTTGTATCCTTTCACACCATTTGGGTAGCCAACAAAAATACATGGTTGGCTATGTGGATCTAATGCTTTCCTCTTCTTAGAGGGAATGTGGGCCCATGCTCATGATCTAAAGATACAGAATTGGGTAACTTCTGATTTTTTGTCGCTCCAAGCCTCGAAAAGAGTCCAATCCTTAACAAATCTATGAGGGGATCTGTTTTGGATGTAGTTGGAATAGTTAAGTGACTCAGCCCAAAATGTTTGAGGAATTGACCTTGCATGTAGCATGCAAGAGGCCATCTCCTTGAGAGATATGTTCTTCCTCTCATCAACCCCATTCTTTTTTGAAGTGTATGGTACTATGTGTTGCAATTATATCATGTCCTCAAGACAAAGATTCTGAACATCTTTGTTGACATACTCCCTGCCATTATTTGTACGGAGGGATTTAATCTTTCTCCCTGGTTGAGTCTCAACAAGTGCCTTGAACTCTTTTAGGTGCTCAAATACCTCTGACTTCTGTCTGCGAAAAAATACCCAAGTATAACGTGAACAATCATCCAAAATTGCAAGCATGTACCTTGCCTTACCGATGGATGCATACGAGAATGGACCCATGAGATCACTATGAATCAGATCCAATGTAGAGGAGGCCTTGTGAGCCTTCCCTTTCTCGAACTTCTCTTAAGGATGCTTTCCAAGGACACATCCTTCACAAACCCCTTTAGAAAAGTGGATATTAGGTAACCTAGTGACCATCCCATTCTTGCTAAGTTGTTGCATGTACCTAAAGTTCAGGTGACCAAACCTCTCATGTCATAATATATTATTTTCATCAGCATGCATAAGTAGTATATCGGAATCAGGTTCAATAAACTAGTAAAAGTATATGACTGAGATTTATGATTTACCTCCCCGACAACAATTTTGGATTTATCTTGCATGTCAAAAATGGGCATGGAGTCTAGTGTGAACTCCACTCTTGTGTCTGAGCTTGTGTGTGTAATCTAGCACACTGAGAGCATATTTAGGAAAATTTGAGAAATATGGAGAAGATTCTCAAAGCTTCCATGATCTAGATCAACTCTTTCTTTTTGAGTGACCTCGACTGGAGAGTCATCCCCAATGAGGATAGGAGGCCCTGTGGATGTAGTTTTAGAAGTTAGAATATATTTTGTGTGCATGCACACTACAACAAAATAGGAAATTAGCGCATGTTATCCCTCTGTAAATTTTGTTTGGTTGAATAGACAAACGACAAAGGTAATTGTTTCAACCAACTTCAGAGTTGGGCACTAGCCTGCTCAACTCAAAGAGGGCTCTCTCTTGTCACTTGATATTTCTTTTAGCCTGCTCAACTCAAAGAGGGCTCTCTCTTGTCACTTGATATTTCTTTAATGAACAGTGGCTAGATTTGATTTGTTTTGTGGGGTTTTTAATAAATTTGTTGGCAATGAAGGGGAGGAACACACGAGGCTATGGAGTCAAAATTTCTGAAAATGAATGAAAACAATGATCTACATGTAGAACTCTCCAGAGGATAAAGGCTAAATGAGGCCATGAATCTTAATTGTGAATTGAGATTTGCATAGTGTAAGAGGAAAGGGGAAAAACAAGTAACTGCATTAGAGCATTAACAAAATGAATTCTGAATTAGTTAAGAATACAATTACACAGTTTAAATTGCTTAGGCCAAGAGCATCATAAGATGAATTATGGGCCTTTAACTCTCCAATTTAAACAGAAGAAAATGAAAATGGAATTAAAGAACACAGGAAATAGAAACAATGAAGGAGGACAAAACTCATATCATAGTCATTAGAATCTTTTCATAAACAGTTCAAAATGCTTCTGCATATGTATTCAATTCAGTCCTGGAAAATTTGCAATAGAGTCCAGAACCACCAGAATTGTGCCCTTGCACTTCTGCCCGCCATTAATACACTTAGAACCTCTAACACTTATACAATTTGAGTTCCTTCAGTGTGCAACCGGTTACAATAACTGAAATGAAACGTTTCAGCTTC
>CBVK0104015398.1:0-16059 GCA_900067695.1 Picea abies
ATTATGTATATATCATGGATAATGAAACAATGTCACACAAAACTCTAATCCAAGAACTCTCAGTACAATATACAATCGTCTCACACTGTCATACAAAAATTGGCAAATGCATGTGTCAATTCACTGTCTCCAGACAACCTGCCTCCTCTGCACAATCCCTGCTAATGGAAATCACTGCAATGAATGAAATCCCTCTTGCCTAGGCTGCACATTTCTCATGGGAACATCCAATGTGTGTGTGGTTGTATGAGTGCACTCACTAATGTCACAACTGATAGTTAAATTGTCCCTTTCACCTATTATCTCAACTGGGTCTCCACTAGATCTGGCATGCATGTAGTTAACAATGGTAAATCTTCAATTGCATGTGAGATCATTGATTGTGAATTAATTAATAATTAATTCACTGATCTCTCACTAGTGTAAGTTCAGTTACAACTAGTACAATTGAGCTTAACTCATTTAACTGAGTTAAACTACTTTACAACTCACATAACTACACATATAACTCTGTTACAACTTCGAATCACTTAGTTACAACTAATTTGACTTGCATATCCCACCAATCAACCTTTGAACTCGAATTTCCTATAGCTAACTGATTTGCCACTTCAGTTAACTATTTCCAAGTGCTCATTGAGAACATATTAATATTTATTGTCCAACTATTATTAAGGGATAATAATAGTCGACATACATCTATAAATAGAATTCTCTCACCATCTATAAATAGACATCATCTATAAATATAATTTGCTCATCATCTAAAAATATACTTCCACCTAAAAATAGCCTAAGGCTCCATCCTAGTGTAGGTGCGTAATTTTCACTAGGATCTTCTTGTTGAATCTCAACACTCCCTCTCAAAAAGAAAGGGATTATCCTTCACCCCGATCATGTCTTTATGGTATTCAAATTTGCTCCTGGTGAGTGCCTTCGTCAGAATGTTTGCATCTTGATCTTCCTTAGGAATGTATTGAAGCAACATGATCTTCCACTGCACACAATATCTGATATGATGATACCGGATATCTATATGCTTAGATCTATCATGAAACACATGATTAATCGAGAGTTTAATGCAACTCCGATTATCACAATGAATCATTGTTGGATCTAAATGAGAACCAAACAAACCAACCAAGATCTTTCTCATCCAGATAGCCTCACATGCAGCTTGACTCATTTCCATGTATTCTGCTTCCGATGAACTAAGTTCCACAGATCTCTGCTTCCTATTGTACCAAGAAATAGTTGTAGATCTGATACTAAAGATTCCCCCCGATGTGCTCTTTCTGTTTGTTAGGCTGCCCGCCCAATCTACATACGTGAAGCCATGCAACTTCACCTCATTCATCTGTCTGTACCATAAGCCATACTCAGATGTGCCCCTTAGGTATCTTAGGACATGCTTGCCCACCTTCCAAAAGAGCTTGGTAGGCTTAACCATCGCTTGACTCAGTTGGTTAACCGCATAGCAAATGTTTGGTCTCGTGTTCACTAGATACATTAGCAAACCCACTAGCTGTTGATAAACAGTAGCATCCACTCCATGGTGCACTTTCTGGCATTTTTTATCAATGGCTTTGCATGAGTGACTTCCTCCACTACATGAACCTCCTCATGTGGTTGATCCACATATTGAGACTCATCTTTGGGAACCAATAGTTCCTCCTCTGCATGCAAGTCTAGCTCCCTCTCAAGCAACAATCGCATGGCTTTCCCCTCATCGAATTTTATATCTTGTCGCATAACAGTCATCTTACTGTTAGGCAAATACACATGATAATTATGGGGTGTTTCTGTGTACCCCACAAATATCCCAACTTCAGCAGTCGGCTCCAGCTTCTTCCTGGTGTTTTTGGTCACATGCACATAAATAGATGAGCCAAAAATCTTAAAGTGAGAAACATCGGGTTTCTTACCAGTGAAATCTTATTCAGGTGTACTCATGCCAAGTACTCTACAAGGACAACGATTTTGCACATAAATCGTAGTATTGCATGCTTCTGCCCACAAATGCATTGGTAGGCCCTGATCATGCAACATCGCTCATGTTGCACCCACGATCGTTCTTTTCTTCCTCTTCGCGACCTCATTTTGTTGTGGGTTATGAGGAGCTACAAGTTCTCTTTGAATTCCTTCTTTGCTGCAGAAGTCTTTGAATTCATTAGAGATGTATTCTCCACCATTATCGCTCCTTAGAGACTTCACTTGCTTCCTCGACTCTTTCTCCACCAATGCTTTAAACTCACATAACTTTGAGAATGTTTGATCCTTCTTCTACATGAAGAAGATCCAACATTTACGAGAAAAGTCATCAATAAAAATAACATAATACTTATGTTTTGTTGTTGAAGCAACCAAGAATGGTCCACACACGTCTGTGTGAACTCTCTCCAGGATCACCAAAGCACGATTCTCATTTTCATGAAAGGTGGACTTTACATACTTCCCCATGGTGCAACCCTTGCACTGATCTAAGTGAGCAAGTGTTCCCATTAGAAGTCCAGTAGATATTTGTTGCATTATTTTCAAGGCTCCATGATGAAGATGGCCCAATTGTCTATGCCATAATTCACCCTCATCCCGGCTCACCACTTTTTCTGCCTTGCCCATCATGGCAGCGCAACCATCTACCTCCAGCTTGTAGAGATTCTTAACTCAAATCCCTATCTTCTTGACTTGACCCGTTGTTTTATGTCACAGGAAAGATTTTCCATCATTGAAAACAATGTCATAGCCTCTGTCCTCCAACATTGAGACTGAGACCAAGTTTTTCTTCAGACCTGGAACATGCATAACATCTTTCAATTGAAATGGTTTACCTGACTCCCTCTGAAAGGTAATGGTACCAATGCTAGTCGCACTATATCGTCCATAGTTGCCCATCTCTATATGCATTTTGAGATCTTTCTCCTCCAAGTCACTGAAAATCTCCTTATCTCCCATCATGTGGAAGGAAGCGCCACTATCCAAATACCACACTGATCCCAATGCACTTGAAGCCATGCATGCGATCAAGGAGAAGTCAAGTTCAAATTGTGAGGCAAGGGCCTCACCAGCTGCAGCTCCAACAACCTTCTTATTCTTCTTCTTCTACGGACAGTTAGTAGCGAGATGCCCATGTTTGTGACAGTAAAAACACTTCACTTTGGGAAAATCCAGCTTCTTTCCTTTAGACTCGGATTTTGAATGGAATTTTTTCCCCTTCCCTTTCCTTGCCTTGGCAGCCAAAGCACAATCCTCTTCATCATCATGTTTTGATGAAGAGTCATCTCTGGTGTTCCGCCTAAACTCCTCTTGCACTAGATCTGACCACAGTCGTTCCCAATCTGGCAATGTTTCCCTTCCATTGACAGAGTCTTGATAACTGTGCCAATTCTTGGGAAATCCTAGGAGATCCAAGCTCACCAAATCATCATCAACAACTATTATTCCCACACTCCCCAACTCATCCTAACATTGGACAAACTTTGTGAGATATTTTAGAATGGAGTCTCCCTTCTCCATCTTGATCTTTCTAAGTTTATCTTTGAGCGCCAATTTCCTATGGTCGTTGTTGTTTTAGAATAGATCCGTCAAAGCCTTCCACATTGCATATGGTGTGGATTTCCCATGGAGTTTTTAGACAATGTGGTCTCGTACTCCCTCCAACCTGATCCTTCTCGCCTTTTCCACTTTCTTTTGCCATGCATCAAGATTTGCAGCGTCTGCAGCATCTGGCTTAGGAACATCCTTGTTAATGAATTCCTTCAAGCCATTGTCTTTGAGTATTGCCTCCATCCTGTCCTTCCAAGCAATGTAGTTCAAGTTTCCCTTGAGTGCATACTCTAACCTCAATCCATTGAAAGCCATTTCGATCTTGAATCAGTTGTAGCACCAAGAAAGTCTTTCTGCAAATTTGAATTCTATCCAATCACAAACTCAGCTTCTGCAATCTTCTGCGCTCTGATACCATGTACAAATTTTAATACAAATTATGTATTGCCTGGATTCTCCTGATCTAATAGTTATATGCCATTGTTAAATACATAATCGCTTCTAATAAAATTCTTGTGGAATTAAAAACACGATCGCCAATTGCAATATCAAGAAGAGAGATCAATCACACATAACACAGATGTTTTACCAGGAAAACATAAAGCTAAAAACCCCACTATCATATATTATGTATATATCATGGATCATGAAACAATCTCATACAAAAATCTAATCCAAGATCTCTCAATACAATATACAATCGTCTCACACTGTCATACAAAAATTGGCAAATGCATGTGCCAATTTACTACCTCCAGACAACCTGCCTCCTCTGCGCAATCCCTGCTGATGGAAATCCCTGCAATGAATGAAATCCCTCTTGCCTAGGCTACGCATTCCTCATGGGCACATCCAATGTGTGTGTGGTTTCATGAGTGCACTCACTAATGTCACAACTCATAGTCAAACTGTCCCTTTCACCTGTTATCTCAACTGGGTCTCCACTGGATCTGACATGCATGTAGTTAACAGTGGTAAATCTTTAGTTGCATGTGAGATCATTGATTGTGAATTAATTAATAATTAATTCATTGATCTCTCACTAGTGTAAGTTCAGTTACAACTAGTACAACTGAGCTTAACTCACTTAACTGAGTTAAACTACTTTACAACTCACATAACTACACATATAACTCAGTTACAACTTCGAATCACTCAGTTACAACTAATTCGACTTGCATGTCCGACCAATCAACCTTTGAACTCGAATTTCCTATAGCTAACTGATTTGCCACTTCAGTTAACTATTTCCAAGTGCTCATTGAGAATGTATTAATATGTATTATCCAACTATTATTAAGGGATAACAATAGTTGACATACATCTATAAATAGAATTCGCTCACCATCTATAAATAGACATCATCTAGAAATAGAATTCGCTCACCATCTATAAATAGACATCATCTATAAATAGAATTTGCTCATCATCTAAAAATAGATTTCCACCTAAAAATAGCATGAGGCTCCACCCTAGCGTAGGTGCATAATTTTCACTGGGATCTTCTTGTTGAATCTCAACAAGTTTTAGTTACTAGGGTAGCAAGTAGAAGTTGAGTTTGAAGGTTAATGATTTCTCAAAGAGGGAAGAGGTGAAGACTAGTTCCTTTGTGAGGGGTAATGGAGTATATGGGTGGTGGCTTTCACTTGGAAATAACAACATCAATTATTATAGTTAACTAAGTGAAGAATGGATCTCGGAAGAGTTAGCACTTTAAGTCTTCGAAGAACTAAACTTTAGGGAGGTGATCTACTAGAGAGTAGGCACTTCTAGGCCCTAGTGCCTTCCTCCTCCTTAGACTATTGAAAGATATTAAGATCAACAACAACTAGAAAATGACTTCTAAAGTAATAGTATTTTAGGGCTTTAGAAGTTTATTTAGGTCAAATCACTTTAGCAAAGTCTAGCAAATGAAGAGTAAATAAGTAGTACCTTAAGTCCTTTACTCCTAGGGTTTTTCAAGCAAGCAAATTCATAATATTTAACATGAATAAGAAAATATACCATAAGCATTCAAAATGAAATGACAATTGCATATTTACTTAACCAAGAATAATCAAGCAATAAAACCCTAGATTGCCTAGTAACTTCACCAAAAAATGATCCAAGTTGCAAAATTTAGCCTCCAAGACAAGTGCGCCTCCCTATTTCAACCAAGAACTCCCAAATAGGGCGCAAATTTCAGACCACTCCCTCTTGTGTGAGGAGTTCTGATAAAAAATGAGAGTACTTTATCTCTATTTATACAAAACTTTCACCTTTAATTAATTTAGGTCAAATAAAAGGTTGACCTAGCCAACTTACATTAAAATCCAATTTTGAGATAAATAAAATTAATTAACATCTAAAAACATCTCCAAGGGTGATGTCATGCCCTTCTAGGGTGACATTGAGCCCCTAAGGTGGAACGTTAGGCTCATGATGCAAAACGTTTGGCCTCCAAAGGCCCTAGATAATGTGCACACGTGCCACCTAACTCACAACTGCCCCCAAAATTTAGACCCTAGCTCTGGATGACATCCAGGGTCATGATGGTGACGTCCTGGGCTTTCAAAGGCCAACATCCATGTGGAAGAGCAATATCCCCCTAGTTATAGGTCTTCCAGGGTGCCTCCAAGCTAACATCCTTCTTTCTTCCTGGTCTAAAGCTCTGATGTCTTCTTGCCCCTGGTTGGGGTTACAACATCCATTTGTGGGATTTAATCCCCCCATGAAGGTCCGAGCTAATCATTCCCTCACATGTACCTGTCCACCGGGAAAGGTCCTACAACAACAACAAGTATGCCCTCCATGGGTTCATAAGTCATGTGGATCATAACATGTAAATCACATCCAATAATTAAATTACCCGAACATGTGCATCAAACCCCCCTTTACCCAAAAAAATGATCAAAGACGTTATGAAATTTAACAAGTTAGGTTTGGAGAAGGTCTCAGGGTGTCCTATTGGGCTAATCCTCCTTAAGTTTTGGGTGTTTCTTAGGTGAGAGCTAATCTAGGTCATGTAACTGTATGAGGTGGCATGGGGTAAGTGTTTGGGCATGGGGTGTAGTGATAACAAGGAATTGTAAGTCTTAGTTGTGGGTTCCTTTGTAGAGGGTGAGTTGCACCTTGTAATAGATGTCATTGTTTCCTAACCCATTTACTGCCTTTTATTCTTAACTTTATTATCTTTTGATATTTTTCATTTGTACTTCAAGGGAAGAGTTGAGGGACACTGTCCTGGCTTGGTGACCAAAGGTGAGAACGTTATCCATAAACATTTCATGAAGATGAGAAGGTTGGCTTGTGATGAGACCCCCTTTCTCTTGGTTATGCCACCAAGCATCGCTACCCTAGTTTGGTGACCAGAGAGGTGGTAGTGTCATAACGCTACATGTCTGTGGTCATAATAGGCCAGCTCGTGATGAGACCTCATATACACCAACAAGTACCTTCAATGTTATCTGTATTGGTTCCCTTTTCTTACTGAGAAGCCTTTTAATGCTTTCTCGAGAATCCCTGGGTGAAGCATCTCAAAAGTTTCAATATTGGCTTTTAACTCTTGCCATCTACTTTTACCCTCTGGGCCTTTAGCCCCTTCTTCCCACAAGGCAAGGTACAACCCTTCCTAGCGTGGCCAATCCCGATGCCCAAACAAAGGTAGGGGGAGGTGAGAGGAAAAAATATGGAAAGTGGTAAGTATGGAGGGAACAGAAGATGACCTTTCACAGACCCACCCATTGGAAACCCATCCTAAAGGGAGAACAACTTACTAGGGAATCATGTCACTCTTCCAGGTATGACAAGTCAAAGAGCATAATTTCCAAGCAAACGTTATGAAATGAAGGAGTATTCAATACAACATATTTAAGTACTTCAAGAATCAAAGTGACACATACCATGATACCCTGACTCATTACCTCATGGAGCAAGACTTACTACTACTTTAGGAACATGTTGGTGGGGTGGACATTGTTGTTGTTGATAAATGGACTGCATTGAAGAAAAGAGGGGCCCTCTGGGGCCATGCTCAAGTCATCCGGCTCTCGGTACTACATGTCTAGGACCTGTGGGCCTCGAGACATGATCTCCTTAGTTATCCCTAGGGTAGGGGATAACATGGTTCTTGACATACAAGGGTTTGTATTGTCTCATTTATGGGTGCCTTTGTGGAGGGTGTGATGCCCTTCGTTCGTGATGCAACATTTTTCCAAGCACTTTTATTGCCATTAATTTATATAGTCTAAAACATTGAGTACTGTGTGCAATGGAAAGCAAGGAGTATTGAAATTTCACTTGAATTTAGAAACACACAAAGTTCCATATGTAATGGAAAGTAAGAGACACCACAAAATGTGTTTCCCCAACAAGCGTTACATTTATTAATTATGTGTTTAGAAGGTCCTTGATTTTTATGGAGAAGCGTTTCATTGCTCTCAAGACCTTACAGTGAGCATCTGGAAGGATAATGATTGGCTTTTAAATTTTTCTAGCTACAACACCTCTGGGCCTTTAGCCCCTTCTTCCCATGAAATGAGGTACAATCGCTTATGTGGGTCAATGAACCCGAAAACCCAAAAGGTGAGGAGATGGAGGAGAAGAATTATGGAAAGTGGTAATTATGAATGGGAATGGTACGATGACCCTTCAAGGAACTACCCAATATCAACCCCTTTCCTAAGGGTAACCAACTTACTAGGATATAATGACAACCATCAAGGTGAAATTGGGCAAAAGGCATAATTTCCAAGCAAACGTTCCACAATCAAGAAAGGATTCTTTGCAACATACTCAAATGCTCCAAATATTAAAGTGACACTTATCATGACACTAGACTTGTTACCTCATGAAGCAAGACTCGTTATTTTATGGGATCCAAACCTGATGTAGTGGAAGTTGCTTTGCTGCTGGCAATGAGTGGTGATCAACATGAATAGGAGGGACCCTGTGGGCTCTGCTGGTCAATTTGACTCTCAACACTCCATGTCTACTACTTATGGGCCTTGACACATGATCTCCTTAGTTCCCTAGATTGAGGGGGTAACAGGTGATCTAGGGGATCAAATTTTGCTCAAAACTCAAAATGCTCAGAATCGCTTCAAAACAGACACGTGCGTAGGCCTCATCATCACGAACCCAACACAACTTGAACGGTCTCAAACTGACATCATATGAGAAATATATCATGTTCTGTTCATTTTGCCAAACAGGCAAAATTTTGTTGACTGTACAGTCCGTACAATGTTGATGTGGCATGGTCGTACAGGTGATGTGGAAAAGTATTGATCTAGCATGCTGACAAGGCACGTTTGATGGAATACACGTGGGTGAATTACGTGTTGACATGTGTCATTAGTTGGCAAGTGTTATGGTGCCACGTGGCCCAGTCGTGGGATGCCACATGGCACCCCTCCAATTTCTAGGTGGTAAAATTTTATGACTCCACAGGAGTCAAACCCGCGACCTCAAGGTGGGGGTAATAACTTGGCAGGGCTCAGGCTACCAGCCCGCCCATTGTGTTTCTTAATCTGTATCGTCGGATTTATTTATTTGAATTAAAACAAATGTAAAATCGGTGGATAAAAGGGACGGGGCCTAGCCCCAGCCCCCGACGCATACACATACAACCATACCTTGTAACCATTGGCACGTGCAGACCTTTGCATTTGGAGTTTAATCCCACGGTTCATACCACACTACATATGACCATGTGTATATAACTGTTGGCATGTGTGAACCACTCCAGCACTTAGCCCCCGATCCATTGCACTACATATGACCCTTTCCTTTAAACATTGGAGCGCACAAATTTTCCATTGGTGTTTAAGACCGGTCACATGTTGCTACACCACATGACCATGCATCAATCACAGAGGAGCTAGCCATTGGAGCACGCAACCGATAGGTCGTTGGCCACATGGGGCCATACGATCGAGTTCTCCGCCGAGGTTTGGAGGTCGACGCAAACGGTCCTACAATTTCATCCTTTTTCCGGGAAGGGTTGTGTGTGCTGGGTTTTGTTGCAGAAAACACACAAAGGCCAAATTAGTTTGTCAGTGGGTGCATTTTGGCGAGCAGGTACAACAAGCTTGAAGGGGAAAACTTTCAGGAGGTGTAACTTCTTCATTTTTTGGCCAAACCAGATGCCAAAAAAGCCCAACTAGGGGTTTTTGGACGTTCTGAAGCCATTAGAGCCATTTATTTTGTATTTTAAGCAATGTAAGAGCACTTTTTAATCATAATGAAAATGATCCAAGGGAAGCTGGACTAGGAGATGTAGCCCAAGAGAGGGGTGAACTCCTTTATCATTTGTTGTGTTATGTGTTTACTGTTCACTGTTATTTTCTGGTTATTATCTGCACCTTGAATGTGAAAGTTTATCTAACTTATGTGTTTGCAAATTGATCCTTTTGCCTAAGCACACTTAATTTAAACTTGCAAATATTTCAAAGTTACAAGCCTCTTCATTTTTAGATCAAGTTGGTATCAAGGAATAGGTTTGTTTTTTTTAAGGCTTGATTATTTGCAAGTGTTTGTTTTCTGATGCTCACAAGGTTGAAGCTCATAAGAGGAGAAGGTCAACTTGTAGAGCCAATTTCTCAACTATCAATAAGAAGGACTATACAATCACCTCAAGCTTCAAGAAGGTGTTCACCAAGTATGGCTCATGGAGAGAGTCATGAAAATATTCCTTCTGAAGATGAATATTTCAGAAAATCTTTCATGGATATGACATAAATGGTTAAAATCTTGTTTGAATAAAGGAATGCAAGATTGCAAGGTGAAAGCTCCAACCCTTCAAAGGACAAGGGAGACAGTGGTGATAAAAATCCAAAAGGAAATGGAGGGAATGGTGATACTCCACCTCCTTCACCTCCATCTTCCACTTCTTATACCATTTCACAACCACCTCCAAATTCTCCAAAGGGACATGGTAAAATTCCTCCACAAATTCCTTTGTTAAAGCTTGATATTAAATTTGAATTGCCAATGTACAATGGAGAGGTAAATGCTGAGAAATTAGATAATTGAATTCGTCAGATTGAAGTGTATTGTAGGATACAAAGAATTCAAGATGATGAAACTAAAATTTAGTTTGCTTCTTTAAGATTGGATAGTGCAACACTCATTTGGTGGAAAGCCAAAACTCAAGAGGACATGAAGAAACACGGTAAAATTTTATCCTCTTGGAATGATTTTATTGTTGCAATTAAAAAGCAATTTTATCCATTAGCATACATGCATAAAGCTATTATGGATTGGCAAAATTATAGACAAGCTAAAGGGGAAAATGTGCAAACATTTACTCAATAATTTAGGAGAAGAGCTTTGGTTTTGGGAGTAGATTTGTCTTCTCAAGAAACTTTATTCAAATACATTGGAGCTTTACATAGTTACTTGAGACATACAATACTCATGTTTAACCCTTCAAATTTAGATGAAGTTTGTGTTCAGGCAACTCATTTGGAAGCAAGAGGGAGGAATGAAACTCATGAGGCAGCAAGAAGCTTTTCAGTCATGGAGACAAGTGAAAGAGGAAGTTCAAGGGAAATGGAAAAAAGATTGCTTTAGTTAAGAAGGAGAAAAATTTACATGCAAGCATTGTTCAAAGGATGGCCATGATGAAGACCATTGTTGGAAACTTCATCCTGAAAAAAGACCCAAAAAGTTCAGCCACAAAGGGAAGCCAAAGACTGCTGCAACCATACAACAAGATTTAGGTTCTGATTCAGGTGATGAAACAAAAATTACAACCATGGGTTATCAAGGTAAGGGTTATTTTGCAAGTACTAGTTCTTCAAGTAGTAGTAGCCTCAATGAAACTCAACAAGAAAAAGAAAGAATATAGATTTTTCACATAAGGGTTGTTTCAAAACATACCAAGATAGATACGCTTTTTGATACTGGATCTCAAGCAAACCTCATATCTGAAGACACTGTCAAGAAATTAAATTTGGAAACTATTCCACATCCTAAACCATACCCTCTAGGTTGGATATGTGACAATGCTAAATTGCAAGTGACAAAAAGGTGTAAACTTAGATTTTCCATCACTGCAAAGTTTATAGATGAGGTAGAGCTTGATGTTATTCCTTTGGATATTTGTGGTATTGTGTTGGGAAGGCCATATTTATATGATAGGAGAGCCATCTTTCGTTGTCACGAGAATAATTATCATTTATTTAAAAATGGAGTTGAGTACATTGTTCAAGAACATACAAAGAAGATGAATTTGTCACTTGTAAATGTGGGACAAATGAAGAGATTAGTCAATGCTAGTAAGAATTTTGTCCTCTTGATGATTAAACCCAAAGACAATGTTGAAAAAGAAGTTTTCCAAGGTTGTGATGAAAAGTTGAAATCTGATTTATATGAGGTTGTTAACCAATATGATGAGATGTTTCAGGAACCAAAGGGATTGCCTACAAAAAGGGGTATCCAACATGAAATACAATTGCAACAAGATTGCCCTCTTCTGAACATTGGTATGTATAGGATGTCAGTCATGGAGAATGCTGAAATTAAAAAAAAAATCCAAGAGTTTCTTGACAAAGGGGTCATCATGCCAAGCACGTCGCCATGTGGATATCCAATTGTTTTAGTGCCAAAGAAGGATGGTACATGGCGCATGTGTGTAGATTTCATGGCCTTGAACAATATTACGGTAAAGAATCGATTTTAAAGAAGTCTATGTGACTTTGTGTCATTCTAACCATATTGAGGAATTGGATTACCATGTGCATGATAATATTTTGTATCATCTTGGCAAGCTATGTATTCCATAGGGTGAAAGAATCAACATTATAAGAGAAGCTCATTCTTCTCTTATTGCTAGTCACTTTGGTGTAGGCAAGACGGTGGCTAATTTGCAAAGGTATTGCTATTGGCCTAAAATGAATGAAAGTGTTTCAAGATATGTAAGAGGATGTCCGTTATGTGCTACAAGCAAGCCTAGTAATAGAAAGTTGGGTTTGTATACTCCACTTCTGTTTCCTTCTCATCCTTGGGAAAGCATTTCCATGGATTTTGTAGGAGGTTTACCTATGTCTAAAAAAAATCATGATTATCTTTATGTTGTGGTCGACTGTTTCAGCAAAATGTGTATCTTGATGCCTTGTAAGAAGTAGGTTACAACTGAGTAAATGGCACAAATGTTCTTTCGACATGTTTGGGTACATTTTGGGTTGCCTAAATCCATTATTTCTAATCGAGATTCTCGATTTATTGGAAACTTTTGGTCAAGTTTATGGGCACTCATGGACACCAAAATGAAAAAGAGCACAACTTTTCATCCGCAAACCGATGGTCAAACATAAGTGGTTAGTAGAATAGTGGTGCATCTTCTTCGTGGTTATTGCAGCAAGCATCCTAAACTTTGGGATGAGCATTTACACTACATTCAGCATGCTTACAACAAGGCTAAGCACTCTTCAACTCAAACATCACCAGTTGAAGCATGTTTTGGCTATTAATGAAAATGATCCAAGGGAAGCTGGACTAGGAGATGTAGCCCAAGAGAGGGGTGAACTCCTTNNNNATTTGTTGTGTTATGTGTTCATTATTGATGGTTTTTATATGTCTGATATGCTTCTCATGATTAAGTAAAACTCATTGAACTTATGTGTTAGTAACTTGATTCAATTACCCAAACACATACCATTTTTACACTTGCAATTTAAAAGAGACAAGTCTTCTTCATTTTAAAGATCTATTGGAAACAAATCCATTCCATTTTCAGATCAACATGACTTCAAATTAATCTTACTAAAGTACTTGCCCCCCTTGAACTGGTCGAGAAGGTCGATGATTTGGGGAATTGGGTATTGGTCCATGACTGTGATTTTGTTCAGAGCCATGTAATCATTACAGAGTCGTCAAGTCTCATATTTCTTCTGTATGAGCACGATTAGGCTTCCACATGGTGAGGAGCTTGGTCAAATGTGCCCTTTTTGGAGCAACTCTTGAATATGGTACTTTATTTCCTCATTTTCCAAGAGAGAGAATTGTTACACTGGTCCATTAGGAAAAGGCATTCTAGGGGTCATCTCAATTGAAAGTTTGACCCAACAATGTAGAGGCACCCCAATAGGTGAGGTGACGATGTCCCTGCATTCTTCCACAACTTTGTCCACTTGCTTATGTTGTGTAGAGGAGCCCTATGTGGAGGACATGTATGTGGTCACGACATTCCATTCACTCTGAAAGTGAATCATGAAGAGGACAAATTTCCCAGTCTGGGATATGACCTTCCTGCATTGCTTAGCTGAGACCAAAGAAATTGCGGTAGGTGGATCTACCTCTGGTATCTTGTACATTATCTACCCACAATAACATTGACACTATGAGGTCTAGACTCATATACAACATAAAATTTCCACCTACATAGTTGGCCTAAAAGAACATCACAAACTTCCCATGGGGAAACATCACACAACACCTCATCCTTGAAGGGCTTGATGCCATAGGGTAGGCGACATTATTTGTTGACGCGGAGATCTTGTCCTTAACTGAGCCACTTGATGTTGTACAACTGTTGATGTGGTGTTGTCGACAAATCCAACTGTTTGACGACCTCTGCTAAGATGAGTTTTTTTTGGCTTCTGATATCAATAATGAAATGTAGTGAAGCACCCTTCACCCACATCTGCAAGTGAAAAAGGTGCTCACCTTCCTCCGACTCTTATGGTTTATTTGGATGGATCTTGGTGGTAGCGACTGTGGCATTGAGTTTTGCATCATTGATATGCTTTCCCTTTTCATGTTATGAATCAGAGTTGGAGACAAGAACCAACTTTGATGCTTTCAGCTTGGCCATCAATGATTGCTTCAAGCGACATTCATCGGTTTTGTGCAAGAAGATTTTATGGAACTCACACCACTTTCGAGTTTCTTTCTTCGTCTTCCTATTACCCTTCTTTATTTGTGGCTTAGATGGGTTGTCATGAGGTTGTCCATCCTTGTTTTGTCCTTTTTTTTTCCAGTGTGTTGGTACTTCCTTTTCTCGGCTTCTATTGTGATGCATTCATAGATCCAAACTCCTACTTATTCTTTTGCTTAAATTTTTGCTCGATTTTGATAGCATATGGATAAGCGTATGCCAAAGACAATATGTCTAGAAATTCCATTTCTATTTGGATGTACCTATGTACTCCCCCATGGTATTTAGAACCAGATGTTGCTCAGAGTCTTTGATAGCCAGCTTGGTGCAGAAGGTATGGAAGGTATTTCTGAACGACGACAGTGTTTGGTCCGTCTCTTGATGCAGTGTAATCCATCTCGTGTATTGGTCGTCATAGTTTCCAACAAGGTAATATTGTTCCTTAATGACATCCACAAAAGAGTCCCAAGTCGGCTTGAACCCAAATAGTCTAGAATCATCTGTGGAGTTTTGCTCACAGTAAGTCTCCCACCAACGTTTGACATGGGGGACAACCTTAAGGAGCGCAAAGGTGATATTTTCCCCATTGGAAAAATTGTGAACGAAGAAATAACCGTCTAGTAGATTTAACCACTTTTCCAAAGCATCCACATATATCCAATCTTCAAATATGGGAATATTAAAATTAACTTGTACCTTAAAGGGGGCGGTGCCTCCAAAGTGGTCACTTGACAGAGATGCATCTGTTGTTGTTGACAATTGTAAAAGGATTTGGGCAAAATCATCCATCATCTCATTCCTCTGTTATGTGAGGACTTATGTGAGCAACTACTTAATATGATCTCATATTCCCTCATCTCTCTTTTCCTCTGTCATGGGCAGATGTTGGTGTCAATGAGGATGGTCTTCCAAAGGCTTGATTATTTCGAGTCCTAATGCCTTATATCTTGACCTCGTTGGGGACATGCACAAAGAAATAGATAAAGAGAAGACCGTTGTGATACCACTAATCCAGATTTATGAGGGAACAAAATGAAACACAAAAATAGGACAAAAACATAGAGATATAGTAATACTCAATTTCTATTAAATAATTAAATATGCAGAGGTTGTAAAAGAAAATATAGAGTGAAATGAACTCGCTAGAATGCTAGTAGATTATCTCTGAGAAGAGATGTGATGGTTATACGCATTCGCAAGAAGATGCTTACAATTAGGCTCAAAAGGAATTTTTAACATAAAGCATACATGAGAAAACCCTAAACATCCAAAACCCTAACCCTGGGAGATGAAACAATAAAAGGTTTGTGGGACCCAATGGGGGTAGTTGATATGTCAACTTCTTGAGGGCACAAATTTTGCATATGATCTCTATTTGGGGTGCTTGATACCTCAAAGGGAAAGGTCTAGCCAAGGACTACACATTTCCTTCATCCTAGCATTTGTTTTTGGTGACATACTAGTCGTTATCGAGCCAAAAAATGTCATTTAGGGCCTCAAAACAACCCCAGAAGTTTGGACCTGAAAAACTGTAGAAAAACTACCAAGATGGAAATTGGAAATATACATATTTCCAACATATGTATCTGAAAAACTGTTTGGACCTGAAAAACTGTAGAAAAACGATTCGTCGAATGATCAGTCGTGCACTCCGC